>OMNM01039771.1:0-11832 GCA_900302745.1 Parablennius parvicornis
AGTCCTCCAGTTCAGTTGATGGTGTGAGGGAGTCAAATCATATCACTGCCACACTTGCTGTCCGTTGTGGCTGCTGTGAGTTTTTCTCAGTCCACCAACTGATAGTCTGTGAAACATACAAAAAAAACCAGCACACCTGAAGTGCTGGGTCACGTTTCCTAGAACCCGTCAGAAGGTATTACAGGGAACGTCAGGAATAAGTAACAGCAGCAGATGAAGAAGACACAGAATTCCAGGAATGCGTTGGATCAAACCGACATTATACAACATCAGGAAGCTATCAGCGGCTGGACATTTACTTTATTTTTGTGATGAAACCATTGAGCTGCTTTCCATTTCATGAGAACATGTGATCCATCTGGGTATTCTGCTCTCTGTCTTTCGTAGCACCAGGAGTCCTGCAAAACAACTACCACAAGAGCTTTTCTGTTCTTTTATTGCTCGGCCCTGATGTCATTGAAAACAGACAGCAGTCGATACAACACTCCTCAATCAGTGCAGTGACTCAGTTTAAGTGCCTCAATACTGTTGTTCTTGTTGCTGGTACGTGGATTGTTCTCGTCCTGCTTTCCCTTTTTTAGAGGTAAGCTCAGACACATGAGAATGTCAGCACAGCAAACTTGTATGCATGCTTGAACATGAACAGGTTACTTGGCAAACAGAGGCAATATTACTGAACTAACTCAGTCCTCTGAAATATAAAAGATGTCCGTAAGAGATGCCGTCTGCTTCAACTTTGAGACCACCAGGCTCCGGCCACCCTCCACTCATTGTTAAAGGAGCATGATGTAGACACAAGTTCCTGGCGGTAAACCTGAGGAGGGCTGCTGGCCCGGATGAAGAACCAGGCAAAGTGCTACGAGCATGTGTCCACCTGCTCACCCTCATCTTCACACAGTCATTCCCCTAAAATCTGCAGCAGTGCCAAAGAAGCAACTCCCAGTCAGTCTGAATGATTGTTGCTCTCATCATGATTATGAAAGGCTTTGACATGCTGGCTCGCCAGCGTATCATCTTCGACTCACAGCATTTTGCATATCAGGCAGATAGCCACAGCAGAGTCATGCAATGTTTCTTTTTATGGACTATAACTCGGCTTTCAACACCATTATCCTGAACATTGGACAGACATTTCTAACCAACCTCCTCCCACTGACGGAGCACTTGTTTCCCCGGGGCTGTGGGCCGTGACCCCCGCTATAATGTCTCATATAGCCGATAAGAGGCCAGGTCCTGAAGGTAACCAGGTGTTGAGAAGGTTAGTGTGTGGAGGGTCCACACCTTCAGGTTGTTTAGTATTCTCATCTTCGGTGAGCTTTCTGGAATGAATAACATCTCAGATGAGTCACAAAAAAAAAAAACCACTCTACCGAGGCTCCAAATAGGAACAATCTGGACATTAAACTGCTGCAGGCTTTCTGTCGCTCCTCCACTGAGAGCCTGTGTTTCAGTCCGGTCGCTGCACTGAGGCAGATAAGAGGAGGCTTTCCAGGGCAATCACAGCAGCACAGAGCGCGGTTGGCTTCCCTCTTTCCCCCCAAATGGACATTTACACCTCAGCAGAGCATAAAACATCATCGAGGACACCCCACGTTGCAGTTTCCATCTGTTTGACCTGTTGCCCTCAGACAGGTGCATAAAAAGAAAATCAGACTTAAAGACAGTTTGTTCCCCGCAGACACAGACACTTAAGACTATAATACAGACTCTAGTATATTGCCAATATTCTTCTGAGCAACATGAATTATTTATTGTATTTTTGTACTTTTCTGAGTTACTGTTTTGCTTTTCTCTTGTGTTTCTAAATACACAGGGTCAAGTCAAAGCTCTCTAATCTTGTCATCAGATTCAGAACAACAAATAATTTCTGTGCTATTATTTTCTATACGCCATGCATGGTGCATTTGCAGCCTTATATAAGCTTCAAATGGTGTCTACACAAAGTTTATATCAACTTTTCTTGTTTCTGCTCAGACTCATTGTCATTATTTAAAACAATGTCTTCAAAAAAAGCAATTTCCTGAAATAACAGATGTCAAGTTCACCTTCAAGCTAATGAGCAAATCAGTCATCAGACTGACCCACACAGTTTTTACAATATTACCACGACATGTCCAACATGAAGACCTGGACTCGTTGATTGAGTTAAGTTACTACTCGGTCATGGAAAAGCTAAATGTGTACTATAGGTTAGGACTTGTAACAATTAAAAAATGGCAGTTTGCAGTTAATTCAGTTCAGTATCATGCTTCAGTTGTTTCATCACATCAAGTCCCAATTCACAGAGTTAATTGACTCTTAGCTGTTTGCTTAAATTTACCACAATAATGTGACTTCTTTGTTAGACCAAAGCGATCGATTGTCCTTTTAAATAGGCTTATGCCTCAAAATTTATAATTATTTTGCATTTTACTCATTCAGTATTTTATTTATTTGTTTCAGCCTGATATTGTACAGCCGTTTGCTCCATGGCGGTGTGTATATGGATTGTACGTATAAAAAAACTACGGTGTGTTTTTACTCTTAGCACTATGGCTGTAGACGAGGCTGACTATTGTACCGTGGGTCGGTTAATTCATTTCTCAGCAATGAGACGCCGCGCTGCTCGCCGATAGATTCAGCTCTTGGCTGATTTTGTGTCACTGTTGTGAATCAATTACATTGCTCGTTGCACCGAGTTTATTCCTCTTTTTGGTTGTTTGTTGGCTCGTCATGATGTGAGGATTTATCGCTGCCGAATTTCAGAGTGGTGAGACATAAATCCTCATGTGCGAGTGTATGAACGAGGCTGTCTGTGTATTGTTGCGCGTTGCTTTGTAGGTTTGTGATTTGAATAATGAAAGCTTTCCACAGCCTATACACGTGGTTTCACATAGTAATTGTGGTCATTTTCAGATTTTCTTTTTTTTTTTTTTTTTTTTAAACACACCAGGGATTCTCCACATTTTTTTATTTAATTTACCCATTTTGTGGACACAGAGAGCACTGAGGGTGCAGCACAATGCCAAGACTGAAATGTGATCGCGACAGCGAGCCCTTTTTCCACAAAATTGACTGATTTGATTATCTGTCTCAGACCTAAGATATCAGAAAGTGCTGAGGTATCAACCTCGGCTTAGCTGGGAAGATTCTCCACCAGAATTCTTGAAGGGATCCGTCTGTGGGAATCTGTTCTCATTCTGTCAAAAAACATCTGAGAGTTGGAGCCCTGAAATTGGGCAATGCCTTGCTCTAGTGTTCCAGATCATCCCTGGGGCGTTAGATCAGGGGTTGAGGTTGGAGAGTCTTTGCAGCCCGGCCGTACTCCTCCAAACCAAACTTGTCAAAGTATTTTCTTTAATTGCACACAAGGAGATTGGCATGCAGAGATGCTTACATAAACTATTGGGCTATGCTGTGTCACCAAGATTTCTCCTGGAAATGTTACTTGAAATTACAGTCTACCCAGGAAGCATGAAACTAAATTTTTTCGCTCAATCTTTTCTGCCACAATCTGTTACCAGTTTATTTTATGCCTTAAGTCTCACATCTTGCATCAGGGACTTAAATAGGATGATTCCCTGTTGTAAAATTTGAAATGGTGGATGTAGCTGTCATTTACAGAGATTAAAATAAAACTCCTCTGCAGACCACAATTATAGCGAGCAGACATTTCAAATGAGGACAAACCTTTCTGTAGATCTAAAAACCCTCTGAGGCTTTACCTTTTGATGGCTTTTTACACAGTGGGGAAACAAAACTCTTTTTCAAGGAAACATTTTATTCTGTAATCGTAACTCATTGCTACTGACTTTAAACCTGCTCATATTTTTCTTTTCATTAATTTTTTTTTTTCTAATGCCGCTGGATGTGTGCTTTGGCTCCTGCTCCCAGCCGCTTCACCTCAAACTTGAAACTGGATAACAAATTTCTCCATAACATGAAATATTTGTCTGGCCTTTTTGGCAGAGTCTTGCAGGTTGGAGTGTGAAGTCTATAGTACAGGTTTCAGCAGACTGGAACTCTTTGGATGCTCGACATCAGCAATGTCAAACTCATTTTAGTTCAGGGGCAACATACAGCATGAAGTGATCCAGAGTGGGCCAGACAAGTGAAAAAAAAATAGCATTATAACCTAAAATCCTTTGTGTAAGCACAAAGAGTCGACATTTAATGCAATATTTTTTTTTTAACTAAACCCTGATCTCATTAAAATTATTATTAAAAATATGTGAAAATTATGCAAAAAATAGTGACAGCTATTTATGTGAGCAACTCCATCGATGTTGTTCATGTTGATGAGGGGCTTGAACCGCCAACCTTCATGACCTTAATAAAGACAATCATCAAGTCAGATACGCATCTTCTGGCTTTTGATCGAATGAGTTCACTGCAACTATTTGGCACTTTCCAAGATTTAAAATCCTAAGACATGTTTGATAATTTGGCATGTTTTAAAGTCATTGACTAATTTTTAGTCTGTAATAAAATTAAATTTAATAAAATTAAATAAAGATTAAATAATAGAAAATAATAGAAAAGAAAAGAAAAGTTAATTGAATTCTATTGAATTCTATTAAATTGTATTGTGTTGCTTTTTTTTTTTTTTTTTTAATGATTTTATTTTATAGGACTGTATTAACTGCCAGAGGGGAAACTCCGATTTCACCCATCGATAGCAGCCACACTGAGCAGCGCTGGGGGGCCGAGGGTCTTGCTCAAGGACTCCTGCTACATGTTTTTCATTAGTTTTTGATAATTTTTCTTTTTAAATTTAGTGGATATATTATAACTTGGGCTACACAGTTTTTGCAGTGTTTTGATCGACAAAACCATAGTTGGTGTAGCTCACAGGATCACTGACACATAAACATTTGTTTTTTATTTATATCTTTATTTGATATGATCATCATTAAACAGGTGCAAATTTTGGCCATATAAAAGTTGTTTTTTTTTGCTCTGGACATTTTAGTAGATATTCTGATAGTAAAGAAAATGGGCTTTATTTGTCTGTAAAGAATAATCTACCCTCTCTACTAAAAAATAAAGGATGGTAAATATTGTAATGAGAACTGCAAAAGCATTAATGAAGCGATGTTAGACTCTGTTTATGTCATCCAGTCAGAGTCCAAACTGATGGGTATATTCACACAGACAGCAACAATAACTCCTTCTGAAAAAATGCTAAAAGAGTCATGTTGAATGTTCGACCATGGCCCCGATGGATGGATGGGATATTATTCTCATGCTCAGCCCGTTCCACAGACTTTTGATTAAACGTTATGCAGAGCCAAACTGGCAAAATCTGGAGAATAATCAATCCTCAGCATCCATCTTTCCTAGTCAATATCTCCCCATTTCTGCCTTCAATTCACACACATGGGCACCATTTATTATTTTTATTTGTGCTTCTCAGGTTTTCTGTGTGAGCCAGGAATGTGTCACTGACATAAAAAAAAACAACCCCCCCCCCCAAAAATCTAATGTTCACATGTCAAAGACACCGTGTCCTCTGAAACTGTAATCAGTCCCGGCTACAAAGGAGGTTGAAGGAACAAACATAACTCACCTCCAGCTACATATCTGCTACATAAGATCATTAAAAATTCGAATTCATTAAAAAATAAATGGCACATCGTGTTCTGGATCTGGTGCATATGAACACCTGTTAACATCTGTCTTCTGGATTACTGTGGAGAATCTTATAAAGTCGAACAAACTGTGATGACAAAAGGAAGAAAGGTTTTTTTAATGGCTGTTTTACTTGTTTTTCTGTAATTTCATGAAGTTTTTAGATTAATTTTAATACAAGCCACACCTTTGTAAACACCCATAGATTTATGGTTAAACCTCCAAATTTTTAAAATCTGGATTAGTAGTGGAGGTCTTTTTGTGTCGAATTTAAATGTTTTCTCCCGGTCGTCTGGTTTCCTCCCACTGGACGCTCTAATTTGCCAGTGTGTGTAAATGTCTGACTCTCTATTCATCCTGTGATGGACCAGTGTCCTGCATGTCCAGGGTCGACTCTGCCTCCGCCCAATGTCAGCTGGAAACCGCTCCAGACCCCTGGGATCCATGAACATATCTGGATTGCATCTTTACAATTGGGGCGGTGACATTTTTTGATTTGTAAAGATGAGCAAATTCAAATTCTTTTACAAACGTGCTTTAAGAGCATTTTTGGAGGAGTTTCATTTATTTCGTTTTTATTACTGTATTACTTTTTGATATTGTGCACAAACAGATCAAAGTGATGTTCCCTGAGTAAACCTCTGGCAAAACAGTTGAGCTGATTTTCGTTGGTAATTATTCTCACGTCAGGTTACTGGAAAAGTTTTGTTCCTTGCGCGAAAGGATGAATAATTTAAAACACCCCCTCCCACACAAACATGGCACTATTGTAAAAGGCAATGCGATACTTATTGTAACGACAGAAAAACATTGTCATGATAAACAGCACTGGGAGTCACATCACTCACCGTAATGCCCCATATGTACTCATAACCTTTGTGTTAAAGGGCCCCTGTTCCCATTGTTTTAATCTGCACACATTCAGTTAAAGGTTATTAAATATCTAAACAAGTCCGTAAACTGTTGTAACTCCATTAATCATTAGGTCGGTTCTTTCCTAGAGTTTCCCTTTGGAGTCCATCAAACAAATGTGAGAGGAGGATCTTAGCTGAACAGAGATCCATCACGACATCTGTAAAGCCGCTCACGACACCGGAGGAGCTCAAACCGTCTCCCTCAGTGGCTTCATTACCGCGGGTCGTTTATACCTGGATGTAGTAAACTGTTTAACACAGGCGCCGTCACAGCTTAATGCCTGAGTCGACTTCACTTCCCGCCCAAACCCGGGTCGTTCGATGTACGTGCACAGGAAGAACATGCAAACTCTGCTATATGTTACGTTTTGATGTCTTTCGTATAGTTTGATTTGTTTTAGGATACGAAACAAAGCTGTGCACACACAGCTTAAACTGCAAATCTATTGACATGTGAAACCTCATGAGTCACACCAGAAACGTGGAAGCTATTTTAAAGTGAGTCCCCAAAATAGCTTGAAGTCATAGTTGTTGGTTCGAGCAAGTCAAAAAGTAAAGTTAAACTAAATTGTGGACGCTCGACTCAAATTTTTTGGAGTGTTTCGGTTTAAAGTGCACTTCACTGATCAGCCCTGCAGTGTTCACACCCTCTCCACTCAACTGCCACTTTGCTTTTTGTGCTTTGTCCAACATGAAAAGCTGGAATTTGTTATTTCAAGTGGAGCTCATGAGCATCAGAATTTTGAATAGATGGTTTGTCAACAAAGAGGGGGAACTGTGTTTTAGAGATTATAAAACAGGTATTATAGAGGAGTTAATAACTGCATTGTACATTTTTTTTTTTTTTTGACAGCGACGAAGTGTCAATCAGAATCTGCCAAAGAAATATTTCACAACCTAACTGATTTATTTAAATATAAAACTCTTCAACCTGGCATCAGATCATTTATTTTGAAGTCTTTGAAAAAATACCAAATAGTGGGTTGAATACCAGTTAAGGATGAAAATCATGAGAGAAGAGAATAAGCCAGAGGAGACAGAGATTCCCTGCATGTTGCTTTCGCTTCTCTCTTGTAGCTTCTCCCGTGAAGTACCTGTTGTTCTCAGGAGTAGCGCTGCACTTTGAACTTATAATGTGGCTGTTTGTTATTCTTCACCAAAACTTTGCCGAAGATTGACTCGGCTCTCGTGTTTCCTACCGAGTCTTCATTATCCCAGTATCGGAGCAGCTTGTCCTGCATTCCTGACTTTACGATCTTCTCCCCGCCTAACCCTTCTTCAGGTTTTACACCACACGGAGAAAGGCTTGTTGCACTTGAGTTGACTATTAACAGAAAGCATAAACAATGATCTCGTAAAGACCATTGAGACATTTCAGGCCACGGAACCTTTTGGAACTTAAAAGTTTTCTCGGACTGAATGAACACCACTTTGATCCAAGTTGTCGTTTGTTGCAGCAAACAGCCTCGAGGAAACAGCAATATTACACTGTGATACATTGGTGTCATTTATTTATGCAGTAAAACCTTCACAGTGTACACACACACACACACAAACCGCATGATTCAAGCCATGCCGCTGCACTCTTCTCCCAGCTGTCCCCACTCTTACAGCGCTGGGTCCCTTCTCATCGACCCATGGTGAAGAGGAGGGCACAACCCGGACTTGAACCAAAGATATTTTCATTGTGAGAAAAGACCTTAAACGTCCCGTCTAAAAGAAATGAAATTCTCCACAACCAATGTTTCTGACGGATGACAGAGCTGGCGTATGTACTGTCAATCAAGCTGGTTGTTTGTTTTTCCAACACCATAGAAACGTTCTTGTCCTGATCAGAGTTTATGTTTAAGAGCGTTCAGTCTGTTGTGCTGTGCTGATGTCACAGTGGGAGGCGGTCCAATGTGCCATAGCCATAAACATGGTTACATCTTCCAATCTAATCCTAATTAGATTGGTATCAGATAGAAGCATTTACATGACACAATTAAATTGGATCAGCTTCTTATCATATTCGATATCTATATAACCGAAGCTGGTGTGGACAGTTTTAATGTGATCTGAATGCTTCTGATTTCTAGAAAAAGGAACTAGTTAGAATCAACCCAATACACTTGCAACATGCTCAATATACTTGTTGCTTTACTACGCTAGTGTCCAAGGGAAGGCTGTAAGGACAACATCATTTTGTGAGGACTATAGCTGATAACGTGCATTCAAAACTTTCAGCGATCTCCTAGGGAGAGTTTCTGTATCATTCTTCGTCTATTTGCAGACACAGATCTATCGTTGAGCGTTTATTGTAGATACCAGCCTGTGAAATCAGGGACAATATCCATATTTGCTCTGAGCAATGTCAATATTCTGCTTTTTCTACTTGTTTTCTTTCACATTTTTTGCAGCAGTTTTATTCCCAGAGATGGCACAGGTTACAAGTATGTAATTGAATTGAGACATTTGTATCAACCAACTGAGGACGATGCTTCAGGGGATTAGGGGAAAAAAAAAAAAAATCTGAAATAGACTTGACTGTGCAGAGACGAGTCTGCTGATCCGCTCGTACTCACTTCTTGACCAGTTAAGGAAAGCTTTTAGTGTTCGACAGCCTGTGTTTACTCCAAATAATTTGCTTTCTAAAACAGCATTAGCACAGAGGCTACAGCAGACATCGCTACAGCTGGTACTAACAGATCATTTCTTTTAAATATTTCCCTGCCATCATGCCAATATCTATCAGAACTGAACTTCTGGAACTCATTCTGAGCTGTTAGAAACCTTCAACAACTTCCACTAAATTCCAGTGTCAAACTATGAGTTGTTGCATCAATATAAACAAAGGTTCAAATGAGCAGTTCTTCACAGTAACGCACTAAAAAGGGGAAAGACAGTATGATTTAAAACAAAATTGCAAGAACAATGGAAGAAGGTCACATTTCCAAATAGTCTCAGAAGATGAATGTTCAATGAAAGTACTTAATGTTGAAGCGTTTGAGTTTATTTTCTTTGTTCTCTGCCTTTACCTGGGATCAGCTCCAGCTGACTATGAGGATGGATGAATAATTGAATGAAAAGCCACTTTAGTGCTTTTGCAATGAATACTTCAAGCTGCTGATAATTTCTTGTTTTTATTTGGTTGGAATTTGACCTTTTTATATTGTTCGTGCAATTTTTTATCATTTTGCCTTTATTAACCTCTACTTAGTGAACTACTGTAGATTATGCTCCTTTGAACCGTCATTTATATGGATGCAACAACTCATAGTTTGACACCGAAATTTAGTGGAAGTTGTTGAAGATTTCTCCAGCTCAGAATGAGTTCCAGAACTTGCTTTGTGACAGGTATTAGCATTATGGCAAGTAAATATTTAAAACGAATGTATTTGTACGGCTGTTAGTAGCAGCTGTCGTGTTGTCTGCAGTAGCCTCCGTGCTAATGCTGCTTTGTGAGCTAAAAAGGTTTTTTCATATTTATTTGGGAGTAAACACAGGCTGTCGAACACTAAAAGCTTTCCTGAGTACGAGTGGATCAGCAGACTCATCGAGTCCTTATCAAATGATTTCTTTTAGTTGTTTCAATTCAAATTGAACTTATATACTTATAATCTGTGCCAACGTTTTCCTCAAGGTTCATCCCATCTTTGAGTTTTTTGGCACACGTGGTCGTGCAATGACTCCGAGATTTATTTGAAAGAAGCGTTTAATTAACTTACTCTTAATTTATTCTGTCTGCATCAGGTTTTGGAGTCTGTCACTGCAAATGTTTTGTTGTTTATTAGAGACCATTTTAATTACACTAACAAGCACAGTTGAGAAAATTATTGAAGTTTACCAACTTGTTTAATTTATTGTTTTTCTGTGCTTCATGGGAAGCAGATCAACAGTGTTAGCACATGAAACCATGAGTGCCTAGTACCATTTAGAAAAAAAGAAGAAAATGGTCATTTCAAAACATGGCTATTTATCTAGCTATAAGTAATAATAGTATCTAGCTTTACTTTATGCACATACATTAATCAGCCACTTAATTAGATAAACCTGTGCAATCAAAGTCAATCGATACAACAGCTGCTATAACTTCTGCTTGTACAAAGCCTATATATTTTCAGCATTGACATTTTCAGAAAAGTGATAATTCAACTTTATCTTTATTATTGGTTTTGCAGTGGGTGGTGGTGGTGTACTGAATGTTTCTAATATTTTGTATATTAATGGGTTGGATAAAATATTAGGAACACCCGTCAAAATAACATACTCTAGTACTCCACAAACATACTCTATGACCTCAGTAATGAAAAAAGTAGAATTATCACTTCATTGACATCAACAAAAACTGAAAATGTGTAAATTACATTGAAGCAGATTTTATAGCAGAGCTATTGTTTTGGATTATATTAAGTTGCACATGTGTACCTAATAAAATGGCCACTGAGTGTATTCCTTCATGACAAGGTTCAGTATTGAGAAGGATTGAACAATATTATTTTACCTTACCTTATTACCTGCACACTGTTTGTGAAGCTCTGGAGGGCACGCTTGATGAAGACTGCATCAATGTCCTTCTTCTGCAGCTGCTGGTACAGCATGTCAATGTGAGGCATGATCTGATGAAACAGCTGCAGAAAAAAACCGAAGGTCCTCATCCTGCAGGATCCACAGGAAGCCTCCCCCACTGTGGTGCTGTCAAATAAACTCGATGTCCTGATGGATTCAAAACACTGCATGAGGTCATCAAGGTTCTCCTGCACATTGTTGACGATCCTGCTGTTGAAGTTCCATCTCGTTGATGAAGCTCTTGGCAGTCTTCTTTCAACAATCTGGTCGAGTATGCTGGTGCATTTTGGTGACCGGGTAAAAAAAGTTGAAATACCGCACCGGTCCGAAAAGAAAATTCTCACTGCTGGGACGTGAGAAGTGGCCTGCTGCATGATCAAATTCAACTGATGTGCATAGCAATGCACAAAATGGGCATTTTTAAACTGCGCACGCACCTTCTGCTGCACACCAGCCCGCTCTCCCCTCATCACACTGGCTCCATCATATGCTTGCGCAATGAGTTTCTTTCTGTCATCTTCGGAAATAATACCATTCAGTCTGTCCAGAAGCACGCCAGCAATCGACTCAGATGTTGCATCCATAACAGGCAGAAACTCAAAGAAACACTCCTGGTTTGTGGTTTGAGTCGATGTATCTCAACACAAGCACGAGCTGCGTCTGTGTTGACACGTCGGTGGTCTCATCCGCTTGAATGGCAACAAATTTTGCGGACTTTACCTCCTCCGTGATATGTCCCCTGATGACCCCAGCATGCTTT
>OMNM01039772.1:0-10969 GCA_900302745.1 Parablennius parvicornis
AAAAAAAGAGACAAAAATGCAACTGGCAAAAATCTGTGAAAGACAAATATTCAAAGTGACAACACAGTTTTGCTTTTGACTGTTCTACTTTAGCTCAAATGCTGCTGGCGAAACGGAGGCAGGAGAGAATGAAGAGGACGTAGTAAGATGGTGAGACATATCGGGGGAGACACAAGGTATCAAGGCAGGAAATAGAAGTGTGCAACGGCACAACATGTCTGCTGTCATGCTATCTTTTCTCAGCCTAATGCTGTGTTCGTGAGCACATCAGACTTATACAACAGAGCCGCTTTCACTTCGAAACAGGTTACTTATCAGGTGCTCCGCTGACCAACAGCTTTTGTCACCCATTTCCCAATTTCAGGTACAATAGTGTTTACTGTTGGGCAGGCGTGTCTGTTTCTGGTTTCTTCTTGTTAAACAAAGGTATCTCTGAATTAAAAACAACAACAACAACAACAACAACAAGAAACTTATTTAAATCTTTAGGGATATAATTGGTGAACTATACAGTTGTGTTTTGTTTAGCACTTTTGCCTCACAGTGAGATTAACTCTGATTTGAATCCTGTCTTTAGAAGCTAACTGTGCTAAATGTTTTCCCTATCAATATGTGGATTTTCACAGGTATTATCTGTCTGTGTGATTTGCCCCATAAGAGATTAGTCACCTGTCCAGTGTGTAACCTGCCAACCCTGTTTGTCAGCCAGGATCAGCTTCATGTCTGGCAACCCCAAGTTGGGTAAAGCAGTGTAGCAAATTTGTGAATGAAAGGATGGGATCTGACTAAGCAAGTGACTGAAGTGATACTACTTTTATCATCCTAAATGTTTGTAAATACATGTCATTTGTTTTGGGTTTTTTTCTTATTCTTGAGAGATTTGATTTCATCAAGTTGTTTGATTGTAATGTGAGTGATTAACTAATCCATCAAATTTTGGTAAAGAGTGCGTTTTTTTTTTTTTTTTGTTTGTTTTTTAGCATGATGTAATTTAGTGATCAAAAAATACCTTTACTTCTTTACAGACGTTCTCCCACAGCAGTCTCACACTATAGCCATGAAGGGAAAATCTACTTTGAAAGTACCCTAAATAACAAATCTAGTGAGCAGTTGAGCTATTTATTTGTACAAATAGTACATATATATGCACTTTAATGCTTAGGAGCAGATATTGTTCAAGGAAAGAAGGTATGTACAGTGAGGTTGATTGTACTGTGGACAGAAATTCAGTTGACTGCTAAAGGTGCAACATTTTTGTTGTAGTTTTCAAATGTAATCTATTGTAAATGTATTCTGGAGGTGAAACACTTTATCCAGCGTACCCACAAGCACATAAAATGAAAATCTTTCTGTGTGAAACCAACCCAGAGTTCTGTGTCCTACAGCAGACAGTTTTCTTTGAACTGCTAAAATTATCTTTCTGCTGCTTTTATTGGTCTTGCTTTGCATCCCTGTGTTTCATCCTCGTTTCTCTTTATTCCAGGATTATGTTTTTAATATAGCACTTTGAGGTTTGCTTTTAATGAAATGGATCACATATTAATTGCATCATTACAGCCTTTACTTGAAATATTCAATACAATTCTCCAGGCACCTCAAACACAGTAACAAACGGTCACTTTAATTCTCTTTTGGATTTTATTCCGTCTCCAATATCTATTGAAAATTATCTTTAATCCACTTAATACAGCCTGTAATTAGAACATCTCTATTATCATCGGAAAAGAATAACACACTCATTCCACACCATGAAGTGATGTACCCATCACACAAAGGCGTTTTTACACATTATCAGTTTCTTTCTGCTGGTTTTCACCTGAATTACTCAGTAGCACATTTCTCCAGCACTTCTTCTAAGCTTGATGAAGCTTTTAGTTTGAGGTTCAGTAACTTTTATAGGGTGGGCCCAACAAATCAAACTGCTTCGATCAGTCTCGCTTCCTATCTTCCTGTATTCTTGGATGTTACCTTTCTTCACCTCACCGTCGACTGAAGGCCTGTGGATGTTTGTTTCAGGTTCAAAGCCCTGGCGTATAAAGCGAATAAATGCACATCGTCATCCCACAGCACCATGATCTGCTCAGGCCCCTACATGCCACTTTGTGACCCGCATTCTGCTAATGTCTGCTTGGCTGTCCTAATATTGTGACCTGGCAATCACTCATCCAGCCCTTGAATCTCCTACCTCTGGCTCTGAAAAATATTGGAATGACCTTCCCACCTCAGCCAGAGCCAAAAAGCAACCCAACTGAAGCTGAAAATTAATCTCCTTAGGAACATTTCACATCCTTTAAATCACATTCTCCCTTCTACATTTCCACCTCAGCATGAAGTCCCCACATGCTTCACTCTGTCCCTCAATGACGACATAGTACGTGTGATCACCTGCAAATTATTTTACTCATATTCCAGCTACTCTTCCCGGCTTTGCTCGCCGCAGAAATAACTAAGTCCCATTTTTGTTTTGGCAGAAATCAGGCAGTGGTCTGTTGTCACAAGAAAACAGATGGAATGCGACCAAAACAAGAATCGAGCTTTGAACAGCATCCAGGCCAGATGTGTGTGGATGTTTTTTTTTTTTTGTCCCTCCTGCTAGCCTTATCCACTGAATACTTCTGAGTTGCTCTGGCGCAGTCGATATTCAACACTGCCCGTAGAGCAAAGCAGCCACCTTTAAATTAAAGATCCTATTTCCTACATACATAATCTGTACCACAGCATACTTGACCTCACAGTTCTCTCCCTGTGGGTGGTTTATTTTATTATTTTTTTTTTTATGTATTTCAAACTTTTTGTTATCTTGGAATATGACCTCATTTTGACAGAGGGCACACTATACCAACAGTATACATGTCTCGCCTGACGGTTGCTGATGTTAGCACTGTAGAAATTTATGTTCAATCTCCTCAAAGCAACGGCATGTTTTGGGCCACAATATTGCTGACTTGTAAGTCCTGAACTCGGCTTAATATGCATGAGAGTCTAGTGATTTATTTCTGTTAAAACTCAGTCTGTAAGCAATTGATTAATGTATTTTTTATTTATTTTTTGTGTCCCATGATTTCCCCCCAGCCTTTGATGTAGCAAAGTCAAGAACCAACCAGCAGATTGTCTGGATGTTGTGCTCATCTTTGTATCCTCCAGAAACATTGAGACCAATTAGACCTAGTCTATGGACTACAGACATTTCTTCCCACTGCAGCTTCTATACATTTGCATCAGGCGAATGGTAAACTGGCTCTGATAAACTGAAGGGAAGAGTAGAAACTTCAGAAGAGAGACATAAAAGATTATCCCTAAATGTAAATACAAACTGACACAATCATGAAGAAGAAAGAAAAAGCACAGACATTGGGGGAGCAGCAAAAAAACAAAAACAAAAACAAAAAAACATAAAAAAAAAAACAAACAAAAGTAGAAAGAAAGAAATGAGATGACAAAAAATATGTACCCTATGCACCTCCTTCTCTCTCTTCACCACCCTGTCCCCCCTTGGAGAGTGAAAGTGACAGCACCAAAAGAAGGAGTCTGTCGTCTTGTTTGAATATTCACAGTCATCGCTCACCTCCACTTCCCTGTGGGTGTCTTTGTATCTGAATTCATTTTCCCTCAGGGAAACGTTTTGGGGGCAAACACACCCATGTAGGATGTTATACAGGTGCTGTGAGGCAACTGCTGAATACATATTCTCCAAATATGCATCCGTGTTCATATAACAAAGAAACCAATCTTTCAAGTGAAAACCATTTTGTTCCGGTATTCTTAGTTTTTCATTTTGTAATTAGCTGTTTGATATCTGGCAAAGGAGACCTCCACTACATGAAATGACAGTTGGGATGAAAGGACTCCAGGTGACTTTTAAAGCTGAAGAAGGTCAGCAGACTTAGCCTTGCGGCAGCACTGTTCCTGCTCACTTAATTTTGTGGGAGATATCTCTAGCTATAGCCGCATCCAAACTGAATTACCCACAGCTCTTCTCATATGACCAAATGATGGCACTCAGAATGCATCCACTCACTGATCCAACAATGATAAGTGTGACAACATTTGAGCAGAAGATTGTTTACTGACTATTATGCTTCTTACCTTTACGAAGAGAAACAACATTCATTACTGTTGCCTCCAAACAGTTCAGTTGTGGTTATTGTCTGTTCAGACACAAACACACTATAGGAAATGCAAAGAAAAATTAAAAGCTGATGTTTACAATGAGATTCTTGTAGAATGTGGATGAGTGGGCTTCACATCCACAGGATTGGACTAACCTTTGTCAACATCTGTGCGAAATTGTATTGTTATTATTGTGCACCTTTTGATTTAAAAATGTAGCCCAACTCTGATTAGATTCTGTGGGTGTTGGATTCTTAAAATAGTTCAGCAAGTTAGTGCTTCTGCCTCTTTTGCCAAGTTAACTTCAACTTCAGATATCTGGCAGTGTTAAACAGGTTAAATCTTGTCAGTGACTGGCCTGTCAGGGGGGAATCAGACTGACAAGTATATCAGCACAGACTTCTATTGTTCTACTTTCCGTTGGATAGTATAAATGATCTAAGGACCATGGTTTTGAGAACTATGGATGCTTTATCATGTCAGTGTGACAGGATAAGTCACTGCTGTATGTCGAATTTAAAATGGTATTCTATATCATAGTTTTTGTGACACCATTTATATTACGGTCATTTTGCTCTTCCAATAACAGAACTCTGGTCAACTTTTACATCAGGACCAAGTTTTAAAGCAGCTTCTCCAAACAAAACACAAGTTAGCTAAACAGTAGGCTGACACGGTTTTGTAGGAGAAACTGCAGTTTAACTACAAACCAAACAAAGTGCAATACAAAACACAGACACAACGACCCTACGGCAGAAAGTGATGCAACATTCTGTCATGGTGACTTTCAACTTTGATCTACGCAGTCAAATCAGTTTTTCCATAGGTTAAAAATATGGCTTATTCTGAGAATGCTCCCACAACACAGAGCTGATTGAAAATCGGGGTCAACAAAGAGTTCATTTAATGAGGAAGCTAAATTATTTTATTGTCTGTGATGCAAATTTACAAAATTAACTATTCTTTTATCGAATGCCTTTTAATCTTTTTCTGTACTTGCTGGTACAATGGGCTGCCTGTGAAAGACAAAAACTGCTTAAATGATCAAACGGCGCTCCAAAATTATTGGAACTCCTCAGAGGGATTTGTGCACAATCTGGGAGGAACAAGTAGCCAGGAAAGCAAAACGAATCACCAGCCAACCAGACCACGTCCTGTCTGAGGAATTCTCCCTCATGTCTTCAGGCAGACGTTATTATGTGTCCCAAAGAAAAACCAACAGGTACACAAAGTCCTTCATTCATTCTGCCATAAAGCTTCTAAACACAGACTACAACCATTAAAAAAAACCCCAATAATAAATACTGTAAATATCTTGAAGAGTATGATCCTTGTCCTATTTATTGTTTTTATTACTGTTTTTACCATTTCACTGTCTTGTGCTGTCTGCTTAATGCTTATCTTACTGTTTTTATTGATTTCGTATGTTTCGATATTTCCCTATACCACTTCCTCATTCCTGGCAGATTGAATAAGTGATGACTGAATGAATGCATTCATGTGAATGTATAAACTGGGAATTACAAATGAATTGTCCCTTATAGGATAAATAAAGGTGTCTGAATTTGAATCTGAATAAGATGTGTAGACCAAAATGGGATTGACGGGCAAAAGCAGACTACACCAGGAAAGAGGCATACAGAGACAATTTCTATATAACCACGAGAGGTTTTAATCTGAGGTGCGAGCTGGCAACTTTTATTTAAGATGCAAAGAAAGACTCACTAATGAATATCAAGTAAATAATAGTTTAAAAATGAATGATTGGAAACAACATATGAAGAAAGTCATACATGGCTCATGAGCTCTCAGGTATTTCCTCAGTGCCTCCTTACATCTTTGTAACGTACGGCTCTGCTCAAATATAAAAAGACAAAAACCTACTTTTGAAGAATCGCATCTCTGGGCTCTTTTTTCTTTCTAATGACGCCATGACTAAAATGTTAATTACAGCTAAAAAGAGAAACGATTGTGAATATCAAACAGCAATTAGCATGTATCATCATCATCATCATTACCGCCATTAGCCGCAGCACAAGATGGAGGATTATTTACCAAACGGTGAAAAGCTCATCAGTTGCTTATTCAGGACCTGAAATGTTTCACAGGCGGTATTGGGGAAAAGAGAGAAAGAAAAAAAAAAGATCCTTCATAAATTTACATAATTATTGTAGCTTAAAATTTTAACCAGTGCCAGGCCCAGAGCATGACAACAAGCTTGTAGTGTTCATTGGAAAAATAATGCTTGTTTAGACAAGAAACAATAAAAGCATCAGAGAAGTTAAAGAGTGTTTCTCCATCATACTGCAGCAATGTGCACACTAAACGAAACGTGCACTACCTGCGTATATACTATACACTCTACATATGTTATTTTTTTCTTTACCTTTACTGCAGATGTATTTCAAATCCTTGCTATGCTTCTTTTGCACGACTGATGAAATTTAAATCCTTTTTTCTGATGTCAACTGTCAGAGGCTTTATGGATAAATGAAAATCTTTGGGCCGATAAGCAGGATGAGGCTATGGTCCGCCTCTCAATACATGCACAAAAAGGATGTATCCTCCCTCTTGTTCTAATATGATTGGGGGGGAAAAACCTGACACCCAAAGGACTGCTGGTTTCAGATTTCAGACATTAGATTGCTTAATAAGCTATCGGTTTTTTTTTTACTACCTCTTCACCTTATACAGTTGAGACTGACCCCTGTAAATAATCTACAATGTAGTAAAATTTCATATATGGTATTGTCAAAATGTGAAAAATACAGATTTCAGTCGACAGTCAGGGTACAAATCAGGAACTCAGCTTTACATATTTTACTCAAACTTTCCAGTCGTGTGTTTGTGTGTGTGTGTGTGTGTGTGTGTGTGGGTGTGTGTGTGTGTGTGTGTGTGTGAGAGTGTGATCACGATAGGGAGCAGGGTCAGCTGGTCTGACGTGATACTGTTGATCTGTTCACGCGGCTGCATCATGTCATCAAACAGCCTTTAAATGCTTACGCAACTGTTGTCTGTAGAAACGCAACTACTATCACGAAGCAGTGACAAGAGAGCTTTAACTAATCCATTGAAAGCTGGAGATTTGCAAATCATGTGGGCCATAACTTCATCACTGTGTATCTTAATGTGCTTTGTTGTCTTGGTGATCATGCCACCAACATGATAACTGTACATCTTGTGCACAAGAATGAAGTGGGGAGAGAAATGCAATTTCTATTGTGATAGAACCCCAGGTCAGCTGTTCATGTGAAATTTGCCAAAAGATAATACATCAAGTAGTTCAAGAAATTTAGATTTTAAAACATTTAAAAGATAGGGCTTATTAGATAGTATTTTACTGTAAAAATTCAAGATGGAACGGCTCTCTTCAATGTGACACATAAGCAGTAAAGTTTTGATTCTCCCTGACATCCCAAAACTTTTCCTTCTTTGCAAAAAAATAAAATCTTTTAAGTGACTCATAAATATTTTCAATGATTCAGAAAAAAAATAATAATTATACAGACTGACTGGCAAGAGTATGACTAATAAAAAAATGTCTATCTTTTTTTTTTTCCGCAACCATTTCTTTCAGTCATACCGGAAGTCAATTCACAATAAGACTATTTTTATAGAGATTGTTAATGTACATTGGAATGAGTTTGCAATTTACTCTGTGGTGTCTATAAAGTTTCAGCAAAATTCTGACAACCATTTCTGACAGAAGGACTAGAAACAATTACAATTACTGTTCACCAGCAAGAATAATCTGCCATTATTGGGGAACAGAGAGACTATTTTTCAAGTGTGCATAATGACAATATAAATTAATAATAAGAGTGATTGGACTGAAGTGAACAGTTATATTTTTCAAAGGAAAATATACCCCTGAAAACCACATACTCTTGGCTTTGAATAAAACCACACGTATTCACCATATCAAACCAGAGCTGCGCATCCATCATACCAACAAACCACTTTACACAGATCCTGCTGTCTCAGATTATATGCATTCATTCATAAGTAACCACCCTCCCTTTCATCCCTCTCATTTTTAATAATTTCACTCTATTTCTGTTCTTACCTTGTTGCACAAAGGAACCGTACACGAACCACATGGAATTATACAGTGTTGTCGAAGACACAGATCCCATGGGCAGCCGGGGTGGGTTGAGCCAGTTCAGCAGATACACCAGGATACCAACGAGGAGCACGGTGCCCGCGATGCACGCCCACAGTGACAGGTCGAAGGGTGCCAGGCAGGCAAACATGTCCACGGTGCGCTCGGCCTTGCGCAGCAGAACGCCCACAGAATAATCCATGTAGCGTGTGGTGAAATCAACAACACTTTCTCGCTCAGGCGTGATGGTCAAGGCAGAGAGTCCGACATCAGCTCGCTGCAAGAGGCAGAAGGGGAGAGTGAAGTTTGACGAATCAACACTGAAAATGTGCACTTGAGGAACACAACTGGAAAAACACAGACTTTTGCACCCACAGTTATGTTTGGACCTGCCGCCACTCTTTCCTAAACTTAAGTATTCAAAAACTAAATGCAAAGATACTGGTTCTTTTGTAGGATAAATTGTATTAAAACTTTCTTGAAGACAATGGAAAATATCAATTTGAGATAAGCATAGTTTGTGGTGTACACCTGGGGGGAGGTTCTTTCAAACAGAATGGAGTGGGTGTGTCGGTGACGTAGGGTGGTGCGTTCCTAACGGGGAGGTGTTATAAGGGGAAGTGCGGTGATGCACCAGGTGAATCCTTTGACAGGTGAATTTTCATTGCTGCTGGAGGCAATAAAGAAAAACAGACTCAACGCACCCGTCTCGTCTTTCTCCGCATCCACAAGTCACAATTAAATAACATTCAGATAACTTCAGCTTTTGATAGTCACTATTTCAATTCATCAAATTCTGAGATGATTAAACTATGTCAAATGTGACCACTAAATAGTCATGTTTGCTGGCAGACACAAAATAATTGTACTAACACAATTAATATGATCTTATATGTCAGTTACAGACTGAAAAAGAACATGGGTGAGATGAAAGCTTTTAAATATGCATAAATATATTCTTACTACGTTCTTCATATTATATCTTGTTACCACTCTGAACATAGCTTCAGGTTGAAGATTTGTTTTTTTCTATGCACTTGACAAATAAAACCATGAAAGTACACTTTCAAGATTCTTGTGCAGACCACATAAACCTTTCATAGTCTATGTTTGGGAGGTTTTCTGTTTTTGTATTTCTGAGTGTGTTCACCAAAGTTTGCTTTCAATGTCATATTTTTGCAAATCAGAGATCTGAGCCAGGGTTCACAGCCTTTCTTAGAAGCAATATGGAGATGATCCAAAGGGAAAAGGCTGGAAATCACTGATATTAAGCATGCCTTCACAAGCACTCACATTCTTTATCATCACTACTAATTCTAGAAATTTGAGAAGTCAATAAGTGAACACTTTCATGGTTTTCATATAAAGAATAAGTGGATAAAACATCTGTCAGTGAGTATTTCTGTGGAGGGTAAAATAGGCTAAGCTAATCTTTAATGCTGAAACAATGATGGCCAATTAGAACGTTTTCAGTCCACAGTACTTGGCGAGCAGCTGCAGACATCTGCTGCTCCCAATAACAAGGATTTAAGATAGTATACTATAGCGCACGCTTATATTTGAAAACTATAGCAGTGCGAGACAGCAAACATATTATAAACTTGTTCGATAATGAGATTTTCTTTGTTTTTGGAGATAAGTGACTGTAACAAGTTGAATTTGTGAGGAAACGCTGAGCCCTACAGCTACTGTACACACGCAGATTAAACTCTTATGAAGCATGCTCGCTTTCCCACTACAAACCGCATCCATGCCTGGACGCAGACGCAAAACAAACAAAAAAATAAAGATTCCACTGAGGGCAGAAAAAATCTGCTAATTTCACACTCGAGTGAGGAAACAAAATGATTAAACATGCAGAAATTGTCGCTTACAATGCATAAGACGAATATTAGAAGAAACCCTGCAGGATGTCTTTTGGTTGAGACAACACAACAATTTGCATGCAAGTGTGCCAGTGTGAACGCGTAAAGATGAATTGCTGTGCTGACACATGCAGTCAGTCAACATGGAGACTTGCATAGAGCACACTGGGTCATAATTATCTGGTATAATTGGGTTTTTTGGAGGGATAGCCTTATTGCTGAGTGATAGGGGGAAAGTGTTTGCATGTTCAGTTTATTTACACGTTGTGCTCAATTGAATACACACACATATACTTTATAGTTTAAGCTTTTCTATGTAATTTTGTGAGGTGTTGTGGGAAGCAGGGGCTACAAATGCTCAACATAAACAAATAATTAAGGGGGAAGAGAAGGAGAGCCCAGTCTAGAAAACTGCTCATGCCTGATAGGGGGTGGAAAAAAAAAATATAATAATTAAAGCGACAACATGGAAAGCCGATAATTAAAAAAAATATCATTGACCCATGAAGAATGAAGAATAAACAAAATGGGTTGTAGCTTCATGCGATTACAGGAGGACATCAAAGGACGTTAAACATACTTTGGTATGTGCATGAACTTGCATTAAAATTCACTGACGAATGCATTTGTGTTGGAAAACCGACATTAACCATTTTAAATAGTATTAATTAAATACAACAACCAGCCAAAACATCATGAGCACTGCCAGGTGAGGTGAAAAAAAATCTTATTTAATTTTTTTAATCATGGAACCTGTTGGTTCGTGAGATTTACGAGGCAACTAACCAACATTGTGGCCTCACGATTGATTTCTTAGAAGCAAATAGAATGGCAAGTACGAGGATTTCAGTGAGTTTCATGTGGCTCAAATATAGATGGCTGGTTAATAGCA
>OMNM01039773.1:0-11299 GCA_900302745.1 Parablennius parvicornis
CTATATATTTTGTGTTCGGTGCAGTCATGGCCCCGCTGAGGCTTTTTAAACATTTGTAGAACTCTATTATGTCTGTCAGCATCATCAAACACTGCCACAATAACGCCTCCGGGTGTTAATCTTCACCTTCTCTGTATTTACTGCAGCATCATTTGATCTTCTACATGTTTTTTCATTCCAGCCGACGCAGCCGTGTGCGGTTGAAGCCACGTGAGCTTTGATTCTGCAATGACAAAGCCTTCCTGACACTTAAAAAGGCTTCTCCTCTCGCATCTCCAACAGTTAGTAGGATGCTTTGCTCAATCAATTAGCTCAATCAATCCCAGTTAACTCAATATAAAGGCTCCCACTGGACTCCTTGTCAATCTGCACATTGTTTTTTACACCTGCTGCATTACATCGCTGTTAAACATTCATCTTCTTTTCTTTATGCGGTGTGGCTGTCACAAGAAGAATCTCTCTTTAAAGCAAATACAACATTCAAATTGTAAACTTAAGAAAAAGAAAGAAAGAAGGAGGCATTCTAATACGGGATGTGAAAACCCTTTTTTTTCCCTGAAAAATTCCCCTTTTTTTTAATGATCTATTGAGCTGTCTGAGATCTACAAGGTCAGAAAGTCCACATTCAGACTTTTTTTTTCACTCCTTTGTTTTAGAGATGCACCGATATCGATACCAGTATCGGGTATCAGGTGCAATACTGCAGAGTACTCGTAAAATGTCCACGATACAACCCAGCCAGCGACATCACGAGTCAGCGATGTCACCTGCAGGTTCGCATGACAGTACGAACGATGTCCGCAGTTTGCAGCTTCTTTAATATTAAGGGGAATGACAGAAGTAAAACAGAATGTAAAGTTTGTTCTTAAGAGAGCGAGAAAGATATTTCACAGAATACCAGCAACTTAATGAATGCAGAGTTAGCTTCATGGTGCTCGGTCGTTTAACTGCTACTCTGAGCCATACTACATGCTACATGCTAGATGCTACATGCTAAAGAATTTCAGGCTCACACACCAGTGATGCTTGTTGAATCATTTAAAGATCAATCTTTCCATGTAGTCTGGTATTTTCAGTCACCATTTAGACACACACAGAGACAATAGAAACTGCAGCCCTCAGAATGCATTGTTTGAGTTAGCGGGGGTTTTGGTAACATTCACGAACCTGAGAAGAACCGACTGCAGCCTGAGAGACTGGAGGGCGATGAGCAGAGAGGACAGGAGAAGATGAGCGGACAGTGTGATTGGTCAGAATGGTCAAGGTTCATAGCAGGCGGGTCACAGGAGGGTCCTGGATGGGAGAAGCCCGCCTCTGGGGTTTAAAACTCTGTGTTTCTCTGTGAACTTCCTCTTTTGATCACCATAAGTGGGGAATGAGCACTCACCATGCCTGCATGAATCTGCTGTGTCTTAAGAATGTTTTGTTGAATAAATAATTGTTAAGCTTAACTATCTCTGTAGTTTTTAGTGAGCCACAGTTTTGAACATGCAGAATAGTTGAATTATTTTAAAATCTAACATGCTACATGCTACATGCTAAATGAGGCTGAACCTCTCATCACCAGCAGCTCAGTCTACAGTCTACAGCAGCATAGCGCAGAGCGGGGAGATACGCTATGCTCTGCAATATGCTGCTGTAGACTGTGAGGCTGGTGGAGGAGGTTCATGGCAACCTATAGCCTTCACATATTGTTTGAGTATGGAGTATAAATGAGGCTTTAGGGCATTTGATAAGTACTCATATCGGTACTCTGTATCTGCAAGTAGCTCAAGGTTAACAGTGCATCCCGACTCTTATTTCTCACACAAATGGATGCTTTGACACTAAAGCTGACTTTGAATTTCAGGTTGTAAACTTGTTGTTGCATTTTGGCTGTTTTATTTTGCGGGACCATTTTTAGAAATAGATTTGTTTGAAAGCATCTTCCAGACTGCAGCAGTGTCCTAATGCCTCAAAACCTGCATGTAAACAGTTAAAATGAAAATGCAGTTGAGTCCTTCACCATGTGCTCTACTGGTGCAGTTGCTAGGTTTCTGTTCATGTGCTTCTGATGGTCGACAGAATTTAACAACAAAGTAAACCTTTTAAACCATTTACTTCACCATCATCTGCATAATAGGAAAACATTTCTTTAAACAGATCCTGAGTAGACAGACATCATGTTCACTTGGCCGTGTTTCCTTTCTGTTATTCACACAGGCCTGCAATAAATATAAGCACAACACCAACTGGTGGCCCATCATTCAAACCTCAGCATTACTCAAGTTTTCAGTGTTGCCATGTGTACAGCGATTGTCATCAAAACGGTTCCGTCTGAACATGAAAGGCTTCTGGAAAGAAAACAGAAAGCATTGTTTTTTGCAGCTTTTTTTTATGTGTAAAACTGCTTCAGTCAACTGCAGTTGAAAATCCATCAAGGACAATGTGCTGCTTTGTTGATGGAATATATGACTATTCCTTTTTTTTTTTATATATATATCTTGTGTGCATCTTTACCTGCTTGAATGAAGGTGAACTATCTGTTTGAGTCCATGTGATGTGGTGAAGCTG
The DNA here is from genome assembly GCA_900302745.1 of Parablennius parvicornis. Taxonomy (NCBI): domain Eukaryota; kingdom Metazoa; phylum Chordata; class Actinopteri; order Blenniiformes; family Blenniidae; genus Parablennius; species Parablennius parvicornis. Next base: position 2,554 of record OMNM01039773.1, read on the forward strand.
CAGGGAGCCTCGACAGGCTGCAGACCTCTGACCGACAAGCACCTCCGCAGTCACACGGGTTTGATTCACACATAAACACCTTGAAACGCACAGCGAGCCAGGTTACGAAGGTGTGGAGGGGGATTTCAGATGAAGAACTCTGCTTTTGTTTAAGGATTTCCAAGGTGCCCTTAATCAGTGCACTTAGACGAAAACGACGCCTCAGGCACCGTTAAAAATCATCTGTGATTTCCTGGGGATTCTCACAATTACTTTCCAACAAACTCTTGTAATCTAGTTTGCTTTTTTCCTCAACTTGAGTCATATTTCAGCACTTGAATGTTTTGCAGCATCCTCCAGTGAATTAGTTTGGACTTGTTGCTTTGAGCTTCTCGCTGATGATGATTGCAGTAATTTTCCCTTCGTCAACACAGCAAGTTCTCCCAACCTTTTCCAACCTTACAATCACAATATGTCTTGTAGCCATTGTTACATTCTGGGTTATTGGAGCCTCAGGCCATCGGGTAATTAATTGTCCTCCGAATTGGGATTCCATCCCTGGTTTATATTGAAAGTTGAGGGAGATTAAAGTGCATCATTTCATGGGGTTTCAAGCAGCACACTTTACTTAAACATGCAGGTAACATTCATCCATGTTCTGAACGGTCTGACTGAGGGTTCAAACCTTCACCTTAAACAGGTCACCAGTCCATCACAGGAGAACCACTAATGCACAATCAACCTCAAACACATGTGGGCTGCGGGAGGAAAAACAAAATGCACATTCTTTAAAGGCCGCACTCGAACCGGGAACTTCCCACTGTGCAGGCTCTGCAGGTGATCAGCACAACCATCTCACTTCTAATTGCTTCTCTAACTACATTTATATGCTGTTGGCTACATTCACTCAGACACACAGCCGTGATCGTGGTACGATTCCTTCATCTGGAGCAGTTTAGGATTCGGTTTCTTGCTCCAGGACCCTTCAGCAGGACGAGTTAATCTCAAGTAACTCTGCATGTTCTTCATATCTATGAATCTTTTGCTCTTTGACATTACCTTAAAAATATAATAAGCAGAGATAGCACAAGTTGGAAGTGTGTTACATAACATGTGTGGATAGATTAAAATGTGAATAAACCACATTACCAATGTTACAGACATTGAAATAAAAACTTGAGTGCGTAGTGATGAGATTGACCGTGTTAAAGGTGTGTGTGTTTATCAGTGTTGATCAACCCTTTTCTGTCCTCATATCTTCATCCTCCTTTCAAACATGCTGTTATCTGCTCTCCTGGGTCAGGGAAAGTTCTTTCTGTGCAGACTGCAGACGATGGCTGGCGTTTTAACCTCCGTGTTCTTCCTTCTGTACACATTGCTTGGTTCATGCTACGCAACATATTTGATCATATTTGAACGCCGGCACGTTTATGTAATGTTCGATCCAGCCTGCAAACATTCACGTGTGTGTGATGTGTAGACACACACAGGTATGTAAATACAGGCAGGTTTCATGGTATCACACAGTCTCAGAGCCACATGCATGCAATAAACACGGGTACACACAGTGCGTGCTGCAGAACCCAGGCACAAACACACAGTCAATCACAGACTTTAACAATGTGCCATAAAAGATGTCTGACACCTGCAGAAAACCCTCTTTATTACACATGTTGTATTCACCGGAGGGACTAACAAGACGTCTACCACTTCCTTTGTGTCAGGACCCGTTTGTTTTAATTGCGACTTTCTTTGATTTCACGTGTTTAAAACAGACATCCCACAAATGCATCCTCTCAGTGTGACATTCAGTATTTAATATAATGTGAGTTTGGATGCACGTGATTCCCAGAGCAGCTGAATGGTGCTCGGTGCTTCAGCGTCCGTGCACTGGGAAACATAACGGGCTATCGGAGCTGTGAAATCCACTCAACACCAAGTTTCCAGACACACAGGTGTTAACAAGGAAGCCGCCACAGAGCCGCTTTAATCAGGCCGTATTTTCTTTGAGGCGGTTTCCTGCTGGTTGGAATTGGAGGCAACACCCAGTCTGATTGAATCTTATTCTCTTGTTGAGCTATAGTTACCCCCTGCAGTGCAACATCATATTTATTCTGCACGAGGCGCAAGTTATCATTATTTCCTTGAGGAGTTGGACTCATTTTGAAAAATTAAATTCATTATTATGAAGAAGGAAAACTTGATTTCTGTCCTATGCGGTGAAACCTTTTGAATAATCCTGAAAAAACATTTCATATATATGTATATCCTTTGACCCATGGGTGGTTTTGAAGGCAATCGCACCTAAAGCTGATCGCATAAAACAGTCGAAGTCCTGCCGCACTGATGGAAACGTTGCTCATCATTTTGTTTTTTACTTAACAGCCCATAATGGAGGGAATGTTCAACGGCCTGCTGAGCTGCTGGAGGCAGTAATTTTCAGTCAGACAGCAAGAAAGAAGATAAGCACCTTTTCTAGAGATATGAAGAGGAGAACCGATTGTATTATAATAGTACTGTGGCTCCTGAAAGAAAGAGCTGTAAAAGCATTGTGTATGACAGAGCAAAGTGAGCTCCAGCAGACATTAAATGTCAGTAAATTATAGTTTAATCTGCACTCAAGAGCAAATAGATGGTGCTGGGTCTGCTTAGTTTAACAACTTAAAGGGGTCATATTATGCAGCTTTTCAGCACTTTCACGTGGTTTTATTGGTCCAAAAATGTTGTATTCAAAGTTTACTGACCCAAATCCAGTTTCTCCTTGATTCTCCTCCATTTGAATATTGGATCATAGGAGCTGCATTCACAATCTGCTGTGTCTGTGTGAGCTGGACTTGCTCCACCCACACAAGTCCACCCTCGGAAGAGGAGGAGGTACTTCCTCTTGTGTCATGTGCCAGAGCAGAGCTGCCTAATTGAGGGAAGAGTCAAAGGGAGGGCCTGCCTTGATTGAGATTGGCTAAACCCCCGATGACACGCTATAGATTTTGATTTCTGATTGGCTTGTTGGACCAGCACACTTTTTAAAAACTGAAACAAGCCAGGGAGAGAGAGTGAGAGAGACTTTCTTCACATCTGGGTCATCATTCCAGGAATTGGTATGATTGTTACTGTTGGAAAACATTTAGGAAGGGAATATTGCATAATTTGAGGTTTCCTCCTAGGAGAAGGTTTCCTCTGTGGAGGCGCTTGGTGTTTTTCCCTCCGTGGCTCTAATCCAAGGTGAGCTCTACATTGGATTGCCAGCATGGTCAAACAGACATTGTTTTGTTTTCTGCTGCAGTTTGACAGCTTCAGTGACATGTTTCTCAGACTGATGTGTGGAAGCACAAAGCTCTCTGTAATTATGTGAGACTCAAAGAACAATGCTGTTTGTGTGAGAAAGGCAGGCGGCAGCAGTTCGGTCCTGATTACCTGCTTAGAACACATCGAGAAGTAAGGGAAATGTCTCCTCTCTGTTTGTTAACACGCTGACCATCAGAATTAACAACAGTGCTAAGCAAAGGTCTTTTAAGATGTGAAAAAATGCCTGAAAAGTCAAATTTGAGTGGTGACAGTGTTAGTTTATTAATGCTGCCGTCCTAATGAGCACAACAACGTCCTGATCGGGTCAGTAACATCAGGCTGAGGCAAATTTAAAAATGTTCCAAATCAGTGATGGGCACATTGAGCCTGTCATGCATTTTTTTTATGTTAGTTGATGTAAATTGATCGCGGTCTGCGTCACACTGTGAACGTCCACCTCACTGTTAGCGGCATCAGCAACATGGCGGCTGAGGCGTCAGCGATGTGGAAATGTCTCCCAATACAAAATGAACCAGCCAATGGATGTTCTGATTTATAAAGGACGAGTACAAGTACTACACCCACGTTGAGTGAGGTAGCATCAACGCTACGTCACCTCCAACAGCCTGGGAGGCTCCAGAAGAAATGTCTTATCTACGCAATGCGCTATGCAACTGTAGCCCGAAAAGCCCTTGTCTTGTCATGTAGCATGTAGCACGACGTTCCGTGTTGATTAAAACTACTGAGCGACATCGAGCTAACGCTGCTGGTGATGAAGTTGCTGGTGATGTGCCAACTATCTTTTTCCTCTTCTTGATATTTTGTCAGAAAATATTTTAGAGTCTGTAAGAGAATCTCCAAACCACGGCATCGCTGGTCGTCTCCCATCGACCTGCTGCTGACGTTTGCTGATGGATGACGTCACATGATACTCGCCGGGTTGTATCGGGAAGTTTTTACCAGTTTGAGTACTCTGTGAAGTATCGGACCCATCGTCATCTTCCTCTGCTCAGCACTAATGTGCACCGCCTGTGTTCTCCCTGCCTCCCCTCTGCATTTAAACCTCTCTCCCTCTGTTGTCTGTGTCGCTTCGTCTTGTCGCTCGTCGCCATCGTTTCCTTGTTGCCTCTGTGTCCCCTACGTTTTCTTGTGTTTCCTGGACTTTTTCAATAATAAACTGCATTCATGGAACCTTGGGAGTCTGCTTTTGGATCCATCCGCACGCGTCTTGACAAGACTGGTATCGGTGCATCCCTCCATCAGCCGATGCTCGATTCTAAAAAGTGCGTATGCTGAGAAAGATGGTCAGAGGCAGAAAGTGGCTGAAAAGCACCTCCGGAGCTCGTCTCCTGCTCCTGCGGTGAAGAGGATTCACTCTCCGGTGTACAGGTAGACATTAAACTCCAACACCTGTGCGACTCCCTCGTCTCCTCTGCTCTCTGATTCCTTTCATCGCACTCCACTAACTTTTGTAGTCACCATATAAAAGTCGTAGCGTCACACCTTCGCCTTTCAGTGTAGCATCATAACAATTTTTTTTTTTTTAATGTCATATCACACCTGTCTTCAGGTAAAAGCAGTAAATCTAAAGCTATAGAAAGAGATCGGCTCCGTCTCCTGTCACACTTTCATTCATCCATAACTACATCCTGAGCTTGGTTTACATTAGACCCCCTCTCACTCACGTTACAGCTAATCCCGCCGTCTTTACTTTTTTCCACCATCTTATCTTTTCTTCGTCGACTCTCCAACCTTCATCTGGACCGCCGGCTTGTAAAGCAGCAGAGTCTCTCCATCGATTCTCCTCCTGCAGCGTTTCCCTCCTAATCTCCCAGTTTACAGTGAAAGTTGATGAAGTAGAAACAGGAAGGACTCCTCCTCCTCACGTCTTGCTGAGTGGGTTGAAGAGGGTCGAGGAGTGACGAGAGGGTTAAAAGGAGGATTTGACTGATCCACAACAGCCTGGTTAAATGAAGCGGATGAAACTCGAGTGCTTTCACAATAAGAGTAGAGCACTGGAGGAGCTGCTGATGGAGCTTCAGACATTGGGTGGTTCCTAACATGAGGTCCCGGGGTCCTGAGGGGACCCAGCGTTTCTGGAGGGGTCCTGCTCTGAGGCTGTACTTTGTTTTCCCATGGTTTATTGTGTCTTGGTTTCCTGGAGCTCCAGGTTGTATCTCTATTATATTATGACTTTTAACCTTATATTGCTAACTTCTTCATTTCTTCCTGTTTTTTCCAAACTAACGATCAGTATCAGCATTGCTGGCGTTTCCATGGAAATGGACATTGTTTTCAAACATTGGCGTGTGAATGCGAAACTTTTCTGATGTTTTCACTTGAAATGTTGTCGTGTTATTAATATTAATAACTAGATAAGCACTCCGGGAGCGCAGACCTCCACAAAATGGCTTTTTCAATGTTACAATTTCCAAACTTCAAAGTGCCACCATACCGTTAATCTGGATCGGATCCAGGCGAAATTTAGCACAATTCAGGGCAATGATCCTCCACATATACCTGACAAATTCTGAGAGAATCAAAACAAAATTCAATGAGTTATGATTTTTGAAACTCATAAATGGGGTTTCCAATGTTCACTTCCAGAATGTTTCCTGATCTTATTCTGGATCCGATCCAGATGAAATGTTGCACCCTACTAGATATGACCATCCTACAGATCACTGAATTTTTACAAGTGAATCCGATATCATCTCCAAGAGATACGATTTTCTGAATACGGCTCAATGATGAGTAAAGGAGAAAAAAAACAGGATCTTTGATATTTAATTTTTTTGTATCCCGGATCACTCAAAATTTGTTGGGTCAAGCAAGTTGGGTCGAGCAATGTTGGGTGCAGACATATCTTCTGAATTTTTTTTCAGGAAGATCCCATCAGGCGTTTTTGCATAATCCTGCTAACAAACAGACAAACCCTGGCAAAACATATCCTGGTTGACGGAGGTAATTAAGTAATGATATATTTTATTTCTAAAGCACTTTCCATTAGAAAAAAAAAATCTGAAAGTGCTAAAAGCACATTAAAATAGAAATAACAGAAATACCTGAAATTACTGGGCTGGAGTTTTAAGTTTCAAAGTTTCACAGCCTTTCTTCTAATTTCTATGCTTCCACATGTACAGAATGTTACTGAGGATCAGCAGAGACTGAGGAGACTTCAGGGTTCCTGGAAAGACCTTGAAAATACAAAGTGCACACAGGTGGCACGTTAACATCGACTTCTATTTTCTAAAGAATCACACAGAGGTTGGTGGAAACTACACAACGAAAAAGTCTAATCTTGTTCTCCCCTGGATTATCTTGGTCTGTGTTCTTCATCCTGTTCAGTCACTTCTATAAAGTCTGCTGGATCTCTGGTTGCTCATCTCCTGAGTTTGGACGTTGTACTCTGGGTATCATCACTACGAGGTCTGCCAGGCTTTAGCAGCAGTAAAAGTGAGGCCGGGGGTACACAGCCTCTCTGGAGGCCGTTGCTCTGGGGGGGCTCGAGGGAAACACGCTGGACTCTGGAGAGTGGGTGAACTCGCCATCGAGGTGAAACTGTAACGTGATGCAACAGGAGGAAATGTCAGCGATAGAACCACGGAAAACACAAGAGCTGAGGACATGTTGTGCCTGTAAATAAGGTCTGAGTTCTCACTGGGTAATAACCTTTACTGTGAATATGCATTCACATGCAGGAGTAATCAGATTACCTCTCCACCACGGCCTGATTGTGCGAGCATAACTTGTTAATTCAGTGGTTGGAGCTGCTGCTTTCGTTCTCACTGCAGACGGAGCAGTTTACGTTTCGGTGCAGGGGATGGACTCAGTTGGAGTTTGAGATGTTGGTTTGTGTTTGACTTTAGGTTGAAAGGTGGCTGTGAATCACGGTCTGACCTGCAGAACAGCAGACGGCAGCTCATGGCAACGAAACAACGACCAGAAATACAAGTCTGGATGCAAACCAGCGATCCTTCCTTCTTTAGTGCACAAGCGCTCCAAGTTGGAGTGAATGGAACTAACGGGACACCTTGGACGGTGACCGGTCTGTAACATTCATACTCGTTCACTCACATTCACACACACCGTTAATTTAACCGTAAGAACTAATGATGTGAAAACACCTGCTGGGATTCCGGCTCTTTTCATTCAGCCAGTTCTTTTTGCTCGGCTCTTCAAAAAGACTCAGTTCTGTTGGTTCTAAAGTGACTTCTCATATTTTTCTTTTGATTAAATGACTTTATTACCAGAATGCGTATTAGTTACATGGATCAAAGTACCTGTGATGAAACAGAGTGCTACTACAATAAAAATTTTTAATTCAATGACGGTGTTCTCAATTTGGCAGAAACGTTTTTAATACTCTGAACACTGGACATCGCACTGCACAGTTGTCATTTTAACTATTTTGTGGTGTCATTTCATTTCCATTCAACATATACTTATTATAGTGTTTATACTTGTACTGTGAGTTCTCCTATATTTATATTACTTCTTGGCGTATAATGGCATATTCTATTTTATACTTAGTTATTTTTATTGTATTTTATACTTTACTGTTCTGTAATTGGCTTGCACCAGGACCAGAGTTACCAATTTCATCTCACCTCATGTTTCCATGTGTTGAAATGACAATAAAGCTCCAAGAAACAACCAACATGACTGTACGTTCTGTCCTTGCAGTCTAGGAGGAACAGGTTCGAACTTCTTCTTGTGAGTCACCGATATTCCATAATACCTATCACAAAATGTAAACAAACATACATAATCCTGTGAGAAGACATATCTTCAGTTCTGTTTCTATGTATAAGGAAACTTAAGAATCACATGATAAAGACGAACTGGGTCCCAATATGACGTCTGTCAGCCTTCTGCAGCTCTTTATCCAGCTCAGGTGGCGGGAGGCGAAGGCAGAGGACGACACAGAAAGAGAAGCATGCACAGGGAGAACATGCAGCTGCAGGAAGAGCTAGAGTCAAACCGTGAACATTCTTGCTATGAGGAGACAGCACCACCCACTGCTCCACCGTGTCATCACAATGTGTATCAAGGACTGTACAGGTAGAGGTGTTCCTGGTATCAGCGTCTAGTTCTAACGCTGTACTGCACACGGCTCGCTACCCTTTCTGTCATTTCACTTCCTGTCCATCTTTTTCTTTTCTTTCCCTCCTTTTTCCTTATTTTTCCTCTGCGGTTTTCTCACAGTGACGTTATTATTTACACTTCTTTGAGTTATGTCTTTGACCCTCGCTGCAGTGATAAGGTTACGGACTCTGTGTGCAGCTGGTGGCTGGCTGCCCACCGCGCTCATACACGCGCGCCCGCGCACACACACACACACACACACACACACACACACACACACACACACACACACTGGCTGTGAATCACGGCCTGACCTGCAGAACAGCGGACGGGCCTGTAATTAAGCCTCAGCACTATCATTCCTCCTCTCACCTTTACTCCCCTCCACCTGACA
>OMNM01039775.1:4713-16555 GCA_900302745.1 Parablennius parvicornis
CAGAAAGACGTGTGCTGACCTGTTGATCTCTGGCTGGGTGTGGGTTACACCTACACACACACACACACACACACACACACGCACACACACACACACACACACACACACACACACACACACACACACGCACACACACACACACACACGCATCTGGCATTGATTTCGTTACGACTGCTACCAAAATGCCAGGTATATCTGACTTATCTCTGTGTGACTTTTGGTGCAAAAGCAGAAAAATAACCTGTAATGCACCCGAGAGACTTCCTCTTATCACACCCTGCAGCCCACAACCACTTCAGATGTTCAAACAAACCTGCCGTCTCTCTGTGAGGACCAATCACCAGCGTGCACACGCTCGCGCACACGCTCGCGCACACGCTCGCGCACACACACAAGGGTTTAGTGCTTCACACTGTCTTCTGTGGTCTACTTTCACAAGTTATTTTATTGAGTAACTTACAGTTACAATGGAGCTTTTCGGGTGTAATTCCTCCTTCAGGCGCGGGGCTGGAAATGGCGGTTACATACTTTTTTGACTTTTGCCCGTCATGCTGAATCTGGTCTGTGAATCTACAGCTAATGAAAATTCCATTCCAGAACCCTCAGTTATCAACGATCTCTGTAAAGAAAACTGCTTTAAATGTTGAAGACAGAAATGATCTTTTCCATCTTTTCCTAATCTTGTTCTGTCCTACTGAACTGTCTCAGCTGTATTCTTGTGCTGCTGTTACCATTTCTTGCTAATTTCCTTATTTTGTATTAAGACGTCTCTTTACTCGTAATTAGTTGGTCCCAAGAAGTAGTTCATGATTTTATAGGACATTTCTTAGAATACAACACACCAGCTTACCTGATAATATTTCAGTAAATTAAATTCAGTGTCATTTACACATGATGAAATACGCTCAAAAGAAATAAAACGACCTACATGACACGTATTTGTTCATTTGTAGCTTCAAAAAACTTTGTTGGGTTGTTTGTTGGCTGCATACATTACCTCGACAATCCTGGTAACATTCTGAGTTGTTTTTTTTTTTACAATAACAAACACCTGACTTTTTTGTCTCCACCACATCTTTATTGAAACTATATTTTTCCGGGGTTTCATACATCCTGCTGCTGATGCAGATGATAATGAAAAGTTGTCAAGCAATCACACTGTGGCTCTTTGCAAATTTAGCTTCTCATTTACATTTAAGTTTCTGTGAAAAGTAAGAAATTTCCTGATTATAACCCACAATGCTGCGAGGAACAATTTATAGTTACTGTGCTTACAATATCAATTCCTCCACGTGGCACCATATTCATTTAATCAGATGTGCAGGTTTTTTAATAAAAGACTGACGCCGACTTTGACAGCCACATTATTCATCTTTTAACATTCTGCTTGGGTGCAACACCAGCATCCAGACTCAGTGATACCCGGAAGAACGTAGCAAGAAGAACTCATCATGTCCAGTCATCCAAAACCCCTGCTGCTCTGCCAAAACTCAGCCAAAGCTGAAGAGAACATACGGGTGAGGTGGAAGGGGACGACAACTCTCTAATCAGTTAGCAGCCGACTGTCAGTTCTTACCCATCACATTCAGACAGAGAAGAGAGGAGCCAGCGGAGGGAATCAGACACTTTCAACATGTGTGAGAAAAGGAGAACTGAAATGAAAACTGCACTGAATAAAACCTTATAATGACCAGGTATCAAAGACAAATAAAACACAGAGTACTATCAGGTGTGTAAATGACCTGAAGTCCAGCTCTTTACAGTGACACTGTCCGGCGCTGTGTCTCACTGCGGTGGAATCATGTGATGGTCACATGGCCTGTGTTCAGCCTGCCATTAGCTTTGTTCCAGTGGAGACGGTTTTCAGGGTTAAATTGGTGCTCAAGTGTGAAAATGACATGAGACATGGAAGATGAAGTATTAACTGGACTGTAAATTTCCAGACACAAAATCAAAAGCTAAAGGTTTGATGTTTGTCACCCAATAGTCTGAGAAAGAATCATTCATTCATTCACCCTCCTTTGACTACACTTCATTCAGCTGCTTTTACCAGTTTGTATTTTTCCGATGTGACCAAGTTTTCTTCTTCCATCAGCCCCTCTCATGAACATATGTTCCACATAGATTAATCAGTATTTGCAGTTTTAATAAATAATTATTTTGTTGAGCTTGAATCATGTTGGCCTCCTTCTGCACTTCTCTGGGTATAAAACGCAACATTTCCTTCAATCCATTGAGAGAAAGACACAACATAATGTTGGCCTGGAAGCAATTTGCTGTTTGATTGGTTCAGACAATAAAAACCCTTACTGACTTTACGTCTTCATTGCACCTGTCATACCTGTGACTGGCACAGGTATGACATTATCATAGCTGTCATTAATGACAGCTGGAATAAACTGACACTCATGCACAAAGAGCAGAAACAAAAATATAAATGGCCTCAAAACTGAAACTCTTTTGTCATATGCTGTTGAATATCATCAGCCATAGCATGACCCATTCTAAGTCTCAGGTTGGATTTTTGTATTTCACACTGTTTCACACTAACACCTCAGATTATTTAGCATTGTTTTTTTACTCCAGACAGAAAGATAAAAAACAATAAAAAGGTAAATTAGGCTGATTTGCATCGCGGCTTCCTGATGGTTTCCTGTTGTTTCTACACGACTCAACAGAGAGAGACCCTCCTCCATCTGAAATATTGAAGACCTCCTGCTGACAACCAAATCACACTAAAGACGTCCCCCTCACCTTTGTCACGACATCACGTATTCATGACATACAAAGAGGCCATTTAGTGCTCCCTCCAGGCAAACTGCTCTCAGTGAAAACCACACCCACCCGCTGGGAGCTGGCACCCAGCGCCGGGCCGTCAGCGCCGCAAACAGTTTTCAGAGCAAAACCCTCGAAACAACTTGGAGACAAAAGAAGGTTGAATCCAAATAGAATGACTGAACCTTCTGCGTAGTGATGAACTCATTCACTCATTCATTCATATTGCGCTGTATTCAGACTGGAGGAGTCCATAAATCAGCGAGCGTGTCCAGATGTGTGGAGGGTAAAGCGATCCGAGCTGGGCTGTGAGGGTTCAGTCAGGGTTCATGAATCCTGCCTTCATGCATGTTCTCCGTCTGCAGCTGAGCATCTTCACATTCTCCTTAAACGACTTGATTTTCTTTCATTGAAGTTCAGCCTAGAAATGAAACAGCACCTGCACTTACAGATCCATTTCTCTGCCAGAAATAGAAAATACAAGCACACACGTTCATTCATTCATTTATATTAGTATTTCCACATGCATAAAATACATATATTATTTTAGCTAGAGTTAGCTGTCATAACCATGTTTCATTTCAATGCAGTGCGATCGATTGCAGTTAAATCCCAAAACCTGCGTTATACATGTTTCTTTTAAACATTCATCTATAAGAAGGTTTGTGTGGCGGGGAGACAGATTGGATCACATTCTGAGGAATCACAGTCACTAGAGAGATGAGAAGGAGAAGAGATTGAGGCCCCACTTACACAACAACGTTTTGAAATGCAGACACAAAAAAATTCATGTTTTGGGTGTCCGTACGATGTCGTGTAAAAGGGTAAAAACAACATTTTCTACAAATGCTCGGACTCCGTCTCCATCTTCTAACATCCAGATTATAGAGCATCTTCCTCCTCTAACCTCAGATTACAGAGCATCTTCCTCCTCTAACGTCAGATTATAGAGCATCTTCCTCCTCTAACATTCAGATTATAGAGCATCTTCCAACAATTAACTGTTGTAACTTCGTGTGAGTAAAAAATATGTGCTACTGTTCAAATATGTTGAAAACTGATATATACTAACAGAAATGACTTATTTAGTCATTTCCATTATCAAAAGTGGATTAAGGACGTCAGTCATACTGGGGTTGTGTGAAAAATGAAGTAAACCTCATTAGGTGACACTGGGACTGCTTTATGAAAATCATTTTACTATGAGCATCAAGAATATGCTTGAGAAACTGATAATGATATTATTAGTTTATAAAAAATGGAAAGAAACACAGACGTTACTAAATGTGGTCACTAAGAAAATAAAGAGCTGAGGATCATAAATATTTACTTTTCAAAGAAGTTACACCCTGGAAGAAGTTTCAATATTTTCATAAATATAAATATTAGATCTGGCAAAATGATGGTTCCATGTGAAGTTTTTGTGACAATAGTTTTGGATATTTCATTCTGAAATGTCTTTATTAATGACACTAAAACAGTCATTTATATGACATGTAAATGTGATTGAATGAGTTGATGAGATGAAGACAGACTGACTCATCTGATCAAGACTATTGTTGAGGACTCGGCAGCTCCCACAGAAAATCACTGTCAGTGTAGATATACACACACGAACATCGTTTAACTTTCAAAACCAAATCTTGTGTACAACTTTGTAGTTACTGGAACAGGTTGGATTTTATTCCGAGACTGAATCCCACCACCTGCCTCCTTTTATTCCAATACGTTGCAAAACCAACCACCACGGGCCAAAAGAAATGTTGCAGAGAGATCAAACCAAAACTCACTTGTTCGTCTCATCAAGACCTAAAAATCACATGCGGTCAATCCTGACATAAATCTGATTAAAGCCATAAGGCAGTTACAACTAGAGATGGGGCGGATCCCATCCAGTATCGGGTTCTGATACCAACATAACTCACGGATCAGACATTTCCAATCCACGATCCTCGTTTGTGTTTACTGTCGCTGAAATTACATCACTAGTGGTACTGCCGGCCGGCTGCTCTGCTCGCTGGCTGCAAAATGTGGAATGGATTTCCTGAATGGAGGCGGGTCTCAATGAGACATGAAGTAATGGGTCCGGAAACCCATTCCACAGTTTGCAGCCAGCGAGCAGGATAGTGTAGCAGCACTGCTATCAGACTTTTCATGACAACATGTTGCTGTTTGGATGTATTTTACTCTCAAAACACCATGGAGCAACACAGCAACGTGCAATGTTTTCAAAGCGGTTGTACTGCGAGGCGGCCGCTCTGCAGCCAGACGTCACTGTTTTAAAACACCAGCTCGCCGAGGAGAACAGCACTGAGTACGCTCCTCCACGCTGTCAGCAGGAGATTCAAACCTCCGTGTAGCTGCGTCCTACTCCACGCTAAACTCAGTGAAATTAGTCTTAATTGTTTGACCTGCGTTAGTGCTGGAAACACTGCTGTTTGTGCTGCGTTGCTTAAGATTTTCCCCCAAGGATTAATAAAGTGATTCTGAGCTTATAGACCTCACAAGTTTATTATGAGATGATGACATCACGCAGACACCCACATCGTCCAAACTGAACTAAAATAGTTTGTACTGCTTCCTTTTCTGACCTTCTACTAACCTCAAGTTGTCTTTTGGGAGCAGACATGCAAACATTACTGCATTTCATACTTTAATGTAGAGAGGAGTTTATTACAGCCTCATATGAAATCATCAATAACGATAATAATAATATTGGGTCAAAACTTTGGCCTCTAAACAAGATCTGTTCAACTGTATGCTCCAGGAGAGAGATGATATAATCGATAAGCTGTCACATGGGTTGAGTTCTGAGGGTTCTAAGACTGACCTGCCGCCTGCATTTCAGCAGGAAATCCGCAAAAAATCTTCAGAAGTCAGCAGGGTGTCTTGTCTTTTTTGGAATGCTCCAAAATAATCCAATGTCAGTTAAACAGGAAGCAGATTCAAAAAAAGGTATTTACAAGTGGGGCAAAAAAATATTTAGTCAGCCACCGATTGTGCAAGTTGTCCTACTTAAAATGGTGATAGAGGTCTGTATTTGTTTTTGTACTCAAAAAGAAAAAATTAAAAAAGGATAAATGTTTATTAGAGCTAAAACTGCTCTAAACTTCGGGAAACATACAGCAGTTATAAACAGCTAAAAAGCCAAAAAGGCTAAAAGAGATAAGTAGTATAAAATGGCTAAAGGGGGAATAATCCATCGAATCCATTGAATTAAAATGAAAAAAATTTGTGTCAGAAAGGTAGCAGACTTTTGTTCTAGAGCTAGGTAATACGAAGATTGAGAGTAAATGTTGCGATCTATAATATTTCACAATATGTCGTTTGAATGTTGTCGAAGTATTTTCAGAAAAGGTTCCCAGGTCTTGTAAAATGTCTTCTCACAGATACTTACTGAAAATCGTAACAACTCCAGTTTGAGGAAGGACGTCAAGTCGTCATAGCCACTGCCTGAGTTTGGACAAGAACTGAGTCCCACATATGGATATTTATCGTCTGTCCTCGGTCACGTGCCCACGCTGCTTTAATCTCGTCCAAAGGCAAAACATTTCAGCAAAGTGAATTTCCTGTAAGTTGGCAGTGCACGTTGAGCTGGTGGTTCAAAAGGTAGAACTTTTCAACCACCTTTCATCAGCCGCCGTCCTGGTTTAAAACCCAGCGTGTCATTTTAAGCTAGAAAAGCACTGAGAGAGCGTAGACCTCCGCCAAATGGCAATTTCAACTTCATAGTGCCGCCATATTGTTAATCTGGATCGGATCCAGATTAAATTGGACACAATTCAGGGCAATGATCCTCAAAATATACATGTCAAATTTCAAAAGAATCAAAACTAAATTCTATAAATTATAATTTTTGAAACTCGTAAATGGGGTTTCCAATGTTAACTTCAGGAATTTTTCTTGACTGGATCCGATCCGGATGAGATTTTGCACCCTACTAGATATGACCATCCTACAGATCACTGAATTTTTACAAGTCAATCAGATATGATCTCCAAGAGATATGATTTTTTTTTTTTTTTTTTTTTTTTAAACAGCTCAATGATGAGTGAAGGGGAAAAACAGGATCTTTCATATTTTTTTGTATCCAGATGGTTATCCGGATCACTCTCAAAATTTAATGGAGTCTAATTTGGGTCAAGACACATCTTGTGAATTTTTTTTAGGAAGATCCCGTAAGGAGTTTTTGCGTAATCCTGCTAACAAACAAACAAACATACAAACCCTGGCAAAAACATAACCTCCTTGGCGGGCGTTATCAAAGCATATTGAGTTTATTCTAATATGTTTCTGCTAAAAAAGTGCGAATGACAATTGGCCGTCCCACAGTGTCTTTGAGTCTTACAAACACTCCAGTTGAAGGTAAACCAGTGAATGCAAAGTGAAAGAAACATAAAGTGAACAGCAGCTTAGTTCCTCCTCAGTGGCGATTTTGGTGAATAGCTGTTATTTTCCCTCTCCCGCTGAATTCACTTGGAGAACAGAAAGCTCAGCTCAGCCGAGAGACTGCGGAGCTCGTGCGCCCTTAATGTGTGCGAGATGTGCAGCAGGAGAAAATTCACTCAAAAACGCCCGCTTTGATTTCATGTCCTCAAACGTGTGAGAGAAAGGCTTCTACAGTCTGGCAAAATGAGCTAAAACAGCATGTAGACCTTCTTCATGTCAAAGAGGAAAAACAGAAAGCGGTCTCCAAATTGGATTGAAATTATGTTTTGCATTTTTGGCAAGTGTGCAGCACAGACGTGAGCACTTGGTATGAATTATTTTGTGAGTTCTTGTCTCCTGAGCCCAGAAAACCAGCTGGTATGAGACAGAGAAATGCGTCAGTGGTTTCTTGTTGGAGAAGATGTGATTATGGTCCACTCCAAAATAAGTCTACAGTTCAGATCCACACAAACAGAGGTTCTAAGGTTGTTTGACTTTTATTGTGTGCATTTGTGTCGCTTTGGTGTAGTCACTCAAGTCCCTTGATGTATATCTGGACATACCAAAGAACATCTTTTCTTTGAAAAATGAGCTGTTTACAATTGAGAGACCCCCCCCCAGAGAGGTAGATAAGCAGATGGCAGGGACTTTGGGCGTGTTGGATTCCCTAAAAATATGTTGAAGTGTCCTGAAAAATTATATATTTCTCTGAGCCAGTTTTTTTTCTTTTTTTTTTTCACGTTTCACAGAATAAGCCATCTCAAATGCAGAGATATCCATCCATCTGTTTTGTATAGCTCTTTGTTTTGTCCGTGTCAGGATCACAGGGAGCTGGAGTCAATCTCAGCTGACTGTGATGGAAAACTACAAGCAGAACAGTCCCCCATTCCATCACAGAGACGCCATCACACTCCCACATCTACACCAACAGACAATGTAGAGTGAAGAAGAACCAACAAAACACAGACAAACCTTTTGGATTGCATGAATTGATTTCACTTTCATTTATCTATGTGCCAAGTTATTAAATCTAAACCCTTTAGTGCATCAATGAAGATTATTTCAAAGGTGCATTTCAAAAATTAGATGAGTCTTCAAACTAAATTGTTTTGGGGAGTTATTCTTACACTTGTAATATAGAAATTAAAAGGTTTTATATGTCTATTGTGTAAATTAAGTGGTAAATGGATTTTATTTATATATAGTGCCTTCCCACTTCGTTTGTTGCCCTCAAAGCACTTTATGCTATTTGTTCTATTAGTACTGGATCTTGTGGATGTTTTCTTTCCTTCTTGGTGAAATACACTATTCTGTGCCTTTCAGCTCATGGTTTTCATCCTGTAGGATCACTACAACCAAAGTCTTAGTTCTCTCAAATCACTGCAATTTTTGTTGTTGTTGCAGGAGGCTGCCATCTGCAGTTCAACATCTCAGCTTGAGTTGATATTTGTTGTGTCAGTGTTGTGAGTACCTTGGATTTTTTTAAAACTGAACTTTGTGACTTTGTTGTTGTTGATTGTGTGGGAAAGAAATTGGAGTATGAGAGAGAAATGAAGGAATGACTCAGCCAGCGAGAGGAGAGTGAGTCAGCAAGATAGACAAAGAGACAGAGAGAGGGTGAGCAACACGGAGGGATTATTAGCGACACTGTGCAGGGATTAGGGAGCAATGCCGAGGTCTGACACACCAGAATGTGATTTTGCTCTGGCTTAGTGTCACTTTTCTCTCCTGCACAGACTCTGGTCTGTTTAGCAGCTACACCCCAGCTACCTTCCCATATGAGTTCACTCCTGTCGCATCACTCACCTCCCTCTGATACTCTCTATTTTTCTCTGTCCAACACTTTCTTCACACTTTACCTCACCAAGCTTTCGCACTTTGAGGTGTTCGGTGGGTGGTACCGTTAAAGCAAGAGTCCAATTTCTATAGATTTTCCACACACGGTGCTGCAGCAGAACAAATCCCGACTTGTTTAGTTTTCTAGTTGACTGGAGATGATGAGCACTGTATTCTTTCCAGATGAAGTGATTGCACCGTGTAACTCAACACATTTACACACCAGCCAGGCGTGCCATTTGTTAAGTGATATATGTGATAGCTCTGTTGAAAGTGAATCGCATAGTTTTACTTTACTTCTTCAGCCAAATCCTTTGCCTCTGCCTCTGCCTCTGACTCCTTCTCAACCTCTCCTGCAGATCTGAGTTGGACCTGGACTATGACAGCTATCACGAGGACTACTATGACAGGTACTGTCAGAGAGCTATGCATGGCAGCTCAAACACCTTATTGCTTGTCTGTGTGTCACAGAAGGATAAAGGAGGACGCTAAAGCAGATTTTTCGTTATCCTGGCTGTCTCCTGTAGTATTTGCTTTTCGTCAGCGTCCGCTACACAGCTGCCAGTCATTCTGTCTTTGCTTACAATGTGGCCTGTTACTTCTCAACAGTCGGAGGATCACTAGTTCTACTTGCACACCACAACACATAGATGTGTGTCCATATACTCCAGAGTTGTTTCTCAAACTTTAAGAGCATCCCCACTGAGTCTCTTAACTTTATAATGCATTTAATAATTTGGTATTTGAATGCAAAAGAAAATCCATCTGATAATCGTCTTCATTATATCTCACTTTTCAGTGACTCATCACACCTAGTGTCTGCTCTCTTATGTTCCTAGCTCAGTTATGTCTGTATTTGTGTATGTATCTCAATTTCATTTTTGTGGGTCCTGTGAGTGGAGGAAAAAGCAACACTGTAATGATCTAATGTTTTCATTAGTGACTAAGTTAAACACCTGAGAAAAGGCCGCTGTGGCTCTAATTAGAAATGAATAAAGTGAAATACAGGATGAATGAAAATTGTGAGAAACAGCTTGTTTTCAAACAAAGTGCAAGAAAAATACAAAAATCCAATCATAGGTTCTAAAAAGTGCATATTTAATGGCTGTGGTTTTACTAAAAGGCATTTATAGATGAATACACGTGTGTTTCAGTGAGTCAGTGTGGAACTGCTCTCATAATGCAAGTTGATTGTTCTGTCCGAGAGTTCAATCTTACTTAGATTGAGGTGATTTTGAAGTTAGTTTTTATCTTAGTGTTACTCGTATCCGCTTTGGTGCTTTTATTTTGAAATAGGAAGTAATATATTGGCTTCCGGGTCATCGTGTAAACGGAAGTAACTTGACACCGCGCTGGAGAGCTCAGCTGATGCAAGCGAATTGTCGTGTGCGCATCGAAGTTTAACGTCCTTTGTTGCGTTTTTTGAGTTCTATTCTCGACCCTTTAGACCCACTGAAGTTCTAAAGACATTTTCTCTTTTTTAAGCAGCATGCAGCCAACGAGGTATTTGATTTGTGTGTGTTCTACTCCAGTTCGTTGTTACTTTAATGGCGTGCATGTTTTCCTAAGTTTCCAATAATGTCTTCCACGTTCACGCGTTCAGTTTTCACGGTTGATTTGGTGGATTTGGAGAATGGAGAAGCCAAATAAACCAGTTGAAAGAAAATCACTCCTGTCTGCTTCTGCTACGGAGGAATTGCACAGTGAAACCGAAGCTAGATTGAGAATCACCGACAGTAAAATGCGTCGGTTATAAAACCAGGACATTTCCTGCTGGCCGGAACAGGTTCAGAACAGCTCTACCCTGGAGTGAAATGGCACTTACAAACACCGGAATCCAGTATATCGTTTGAGACTGATCACGAACTCGTGGCTTAGCAGATGGTTTGAGTTGTGTATTTATATTGCAAGTGTGTTAGTTTAGTTAGATGATATACTTTAGTGTGGAGCTCAATTCAGAGTGTCTCTCTGTTATTGGTCCACTGAAATTGCTGTGGGACCTCCCTCTTCTCCCATCCTCACCTCTGCACACTCCACTCATCTGGAGAAATAGAAAACGTTGCTGTGACAGGCATACAAGCACCCACAAACACGCAATTTGAGCTACCACAAGATTTAAAGTTGACACATTCTGCTGTTTCACTTTAATGTTCTGCCAATTTACTCCTAAAGCTGTGAATTCTTGTTGACAAGCCACCAGATCTCACCCTAAACTTAACTCTAGTCAACCTTGAAACATCGATTCACTGAACAGTTGCAATTTTTTTCTTTGAGAAGCTTGTTTTCAACAACACATCCTCAAAATGGCCGTGTATGAAAACATTTAGGTCATCACAACACACAAGAGAATGCACCTCTGTACACACACAAACTCGCAGCTCCAATTTTGTGAACCCTCTTTAGAATAATGCATTTTGGAGCTGCTAGATTAATCTGAGAGCTATAGATCCCAAACCCATCTTCGCTTCAGGTTGTGAGTCAGTCCCCCCCCACATAAAACAGGCAGGACCTCACAAGTATGTACTTTCAGGTGTTGAAGCATTCAGAGTGATTAAAACACACACACACTGATTTAAATTTTTTTCCCCTCTCAGATGTGGATGCTCAGTCATTTTTTCTTTGGCTTTTATTTTTTTTTTCCAACGGGTTTTCCTACCTCTGCATTTTTCCGTCTTTGCTCAGGGGGAACACTCGCTGCTGATTTTCAATTTGTTTTTAACACAGTGCATTATTATTCCCCATGCTGTTGGCTAGCACTACTGACAGCTATATGTGTGTGTGAGTGTGAAAGAAATATTTGTGT
>OMNM01039781.1:0-11354 GCA_900302745.1 Parablennius parvicornis
TGTGGTGAATAATGACTGCTCAGATAGCTGCAACTTCCAGAAAAAAAAAAAAAAGTAATAAAAAAAAGAAGGCTGGTGAGCTTTGACTGAAGCAGATGGCTGATTTCAAACAGCTTCCAGGAGGTAAGAGTATGCAAATCTCAGCGAGGTGTCGCAGACAAAGACGCGACCGTTTGTAAAGAAAAACAGCAATTGGCTGGATTTACAGTGAGAGGTACGCTGAGCGTTGCTTTCACAGTCCAACCAAAGAACAGGATAATAGCCACTTCCAAAGGATACTCTGTGAGAGTGTGCTCCGAGCGACAGACCCCAAAGAGATGATTACTGCAGAGTGGCGCTGACACAAAGTCAAACAAGCAAATTCAGTGAAGTGACGGAAACATTAGTTTTGATGACGCATCAACTTTTTTTTTTTTTTTACTGTTGACGTACCACAAAGGGATGATCGCTCAGTTCAAAGTACAGTTTTATTTCAACAACTGCTGTTTGCACTTCGTCCTTTATCACCCTTTCTATCAGCATTTCTGTCAGAAATCATTGTTACTGTCGTTTCCTGGCTTATTTCATTGAAATGTTTCAGTCTCCACATTCAATTTTACTACTATGGATGTTTGTGTTTGAAAGGAAACATCTTTACTTTTATAATTTTCCACAATCATCTTGTGAAACAATTCAAGTTACATGCTTTTGTCTGCAATTTACTGTACGAATAAAGATTGAAGAATCAAAATGTTAAACACAAATCCTTCATTTGTGATATGTCAAGCAACTGTGGCTGGCAGAAACTTTTAGGCGAATCAAACTGATGAATGCTGTAATTCTGAATATTGTACCCGCAAATAATATTGTCTGAATAGAATCCACTGAGTTGAATTTAATAACAGCATTGCTGCTTTTGAAAAACCATTTTGTGACAATCACTTCTGCCGTGGAAGCTTTATATTCACCGAAAAAGAAAAAAATACTAATAGTTGTTGCGTATACAGCTAAAAGAATGAATAACTGTGGACCGGTTGCTGATTAAAGGCTCTTGACGCTCCACTGCTCATGCAGGGTTTCAACAGAAGGCAGTGCAAAACGTGTCAAGTCAAACATACATCTGATGTGGCGATCCAGAGGAAGCAAGCACAAAGACAAAGCCCGTGGTCCTGAATTTCCTTATTTATTTCATCTATGAAGGCTGGACAGCTATTGACAATCTCTATTTCTCCTATTGTGCTCTGGAAAGTTATGAATACAAATGTGTCCCAGTTCACGGTGAACAGATTTGGAATGTTAAAATGTGAATACAAGATTTGAGCTGGAGTATTGTTTATCTGGGGTTGCTGGTAAAAATGGGCCGTCTGGCAGTTCAATCGCCGACATCAAAGTGGCCTTCTGCAAGACACTGAGGGTACGTCCACACGAGCCAAAACAATATATATTTTTCTCCCCAGGGTTCTCAAATTTTTTTTTCGTCCACACGTCAATACATATGAACACGGCTCAACACGAAGCTTAAGGGCATGTAGTACATATGCCAGGCCTTTAGGGGCGCTGCAACTCACCAAATACACCAAAAATGCAGGAGAAGACACAGAGCACATAGAAATTTAGAAGTAGATTCCTGCTCAAAGACTTCTATATAACCGGCGTTCGGAAATCAGGTCGAACACGTCGCGTGGTAGCCGTTGCCATTAGTTGACGTCAACATGTAAACGAAAACAAGAGTGCTTAATCATCAACAACTTCCTATTAGTGAAGTCCAGTTGTCATGTTTTAGTGAAACCGTCCCTCCTGTCATATATCGAGCTGATTGTGGTAGTTACCGGGTGCGATTGGGTTCAGAGCTCAAAGCAAAGTGTGAGGAAACACTTTTCAACATGAGATCCCGATAAAGAATCACACCACAGGAATTCAGCCAAACTTCCAATATCAGCAAAATTGTACATTTAGTATTCAGTATAGACACGATATGTGGTCGTATGCCAAGTTTGAGGCAGGTGTCGAAAGATGGGAAGTCTTGTTTTTGTTAGTAGTTCTCTTTTTGCTCATTCACAGTGCAAGAAAATACAACTTTTAAAATTCTATTTTGGAAAGAACCTGCATTCGGTGCACCTTCGCCATGCGTGCCCAAAATATTTGAGTAAATTGGCCCAAAAAAAAAAAAAAGGAATATTTGTTCTCTAGTTTTAGCACACTGTTAATGTGCTATAATGTAAGAACAGGTTATGACTGATCTGATCCCATTATAAAATCATAACACACTCATTAGCTAACTAGCATTTATGAGCGGGTGCTGCTGAAGTCCATCGGCTCCTGCACACCCTGTTCACAAACTGTTCACAGAGTTTGAGGAAGCAGTTTGCAGGGTGGTTGTGGATAATGATGAGAAGATAACACACAGTCAGTCGGAAATAAGAAAAAGCTTTACAGATTAAATAATACTTGGGATCCGGCCAGTACGAGAAAGGCCAAATAAGCAACATTGGCTAAACTAATGACGCCTTTATGTAAAATGTAAAACTAAAATAAAATACATCAAGTGAACTTTAAGAAGCAGGAAACTTCAATTGCATTCGTATATCAACGAGAAACAAACAGCCGAACAACAATATCTTTTCCAGGCTTCAAGCATCATTTTGAAGCTCTCAGTTCAGAAATTTTTGGATATTTAGGTGCACTTTCAAAAAAACTAAAAAATGCCAGAGTCTGCACCCTACATCTCACACTTGTGAGGAAAAAAAAAACCCGGTCGAGTAGCTTCGGTTTGCCGCAACTCTCATCTTTTTCTCATCACTTCACTTCATTTTCCACTCCGCAACCGGAGGAATTGACTTGGCAAATGCCTGTGAATCAATATTAAGTAAGACTGAGTACAAATAGCAGCGACGTCTCAAGACAAAACCCGGCCACAGCCGACGCTTAGAAGGTGGTATTTTGCTCCCGCTTGAAGCTGGTTTTTAACCTGGCCTATATAAGTGACACCGTGAGGACTTTTCAGGCTTGGCCTTGTGCCAAATTTAGATCTGGCTGCCCTGAACTTGAACAAACAAGCAGAGAATCGACTTATCTCAGCCCAGGGGCCTCAATAAGCAGCACATCAATATATGGTAGGAAAAAAAAAAAAAAAATAGACTAGAGGCTAGTGTGATGTCTTCAAAAGAGATCAATACTGTATCATAACCTATCACTTAAATTAACATTTAAAAAAAAAGGGGAACTGGAGGTGGCACAAACATATTTCACACTGAATCAACGTCTCAAGTCAAGACTTTCTTTGAAGCACTGCTGGCTAAAGCTCTGAAAGAAAACAAAAAGAAAATCCACCCAGGGATTAGGAAACGGACAAATTGCAGACTATTTGGTGAAACTGCTGGAAGTTTTTGTGCTCCGAGCGCACGAAATAGCATTTTCACCTGAAAGCACATGAAGTGATGAAGCTTTATACTCTGTTAGCCGCTTTAGCATTACATCACTTTTTACATTTTCCTGTTATCATTACTCTTGTACATTTAATATTTCTTTACAATCTCTCTATTCAATAACAATAACAATTTTCTTAACTTCACCATGTGGGAAAAGGATTTATTCCACCTGAAATACGACACGTTTTAAGTAATCTGGTTAGTTCCAAGAAGTGAACTAACATAAAATCTAAATTCATGATGTTGGATCTTAAAAACATGTGAATGGATGTGCTGCTTCACTTTCCACGGCGCCCTGATCTCTCGTCTGCATTCGGCGTGAGAGGAGCAACGTGAGCCGTCATTTCTTTTTAAGCTGCCGAGTATTTATGAAGGCATTCCGGTTTAAAAAGCTCCAATTTACAGTGACGCTATAAAAATGAACTGCTGTCAGTCTCAGTTGTCAAAGCAGAGAGAGGACATGAATCAGAGCAGCTGTGACTTCGGGGTAATGAATTGTAAGTTCATAATAAACACACCTTTACAAGTGTTTTAACGCCGATGCAAAGTGTGACCTGTTTTTTGTATTTTCCCTAAACCGTGAGCTGTTTCAGGTACCGGCTTCTGAAGTTAGAAATTACTACCTGAAATAACCTTTTTATTTTGTTTTGTTGGGTGGAGCGATGAATAACAATAGGAGTTTCCTTCTGAATATAAACTGAGGCGTGAACAGAAAATTACTGCCAGGCTGAAAATCTTATTTATTTTTAATCTTTAACAAGATGGAAATAGCACCACGGCAACGTTTCACTTATTATGCTGCCAATGAGAGGAAAGCATGGCGCTGAATTATCACATTGTATGTTGTGTTATTTTTGTCTTATGTTTCCATGGATTTACAAAGCACTGTAGGACAAACTCAAACTGCATTCATACACAGACATACAGATAAACAATGATTTCTTTAGAAAAGGCAATGGGTAAAAGAATTCATTGTTAGGATTCAACATTAATTGTAAGAGGAATAAAAACATTTACTAGGTTCACAATAGAACAATGACATCAGTCCTCTGCATTTAACCCATCCCCAAGAGGTCCAGGGATTCAAACCAGCAACCCTTCAGCCACAAGCTCACTTCTTTATCCTTCTGGCCTCCAAATGCCTCATGGATGAAAACCATTAAACTCAACCAATAAAACGACACTAATCATACTTTATTAATTCCAAGGTGCTCTGCCCATCCAATGAGAGCAGTTTGTGGTTCAGAGTCTTGCTCAAGGACACTTCTACAACATAATGAAATGCTCATTTCACATGGTTTGATTATTCAAAACGTGGCTTGCAAGAAGTAATTGACAAGTTCAAACACGGCCCTTTGTAATGTTTAATCTTATCCTTTTATGCTTCATCTGTCCATTTAATTTATTGTTCTAATAATATTGAACTTTTACATTTCTATTCAAACCATATAACTCATTTATTCTGTGTTTTACTATTTCAAATTTCTATCAACTAAATTAGAATAGTTTACTGCTTTACATTTCCACTATCCTTTTTTATACATATTTGTATGTTTTAATAAAAAATAAGTATAATTACTTTTCATTTACTCTTAGTTTGACTGTATTTCTTTAATTAAGCATTGTTACCACCTTTACCTGGCTTATTTTATTGAACTGCTTCGGTCTAGTTTTATTATAGATGTTTGTGTTCGACTGTACGTAAATAAGCTTTATCCATATAGCATTTTTCTCAGGTAACAAATTACTTCACATATTTTTTTTTTTCTTGGAGTCTGCAGTCACTCTACTGGGAGCAGTTTGGGGTTCAGTGTCTTGCCCGAGAACACTTCGGCACGTGGAGGTGGGAATCGAACCTGCAACCTTCCGATTGGCTCTGCCAACCGAGGCAGGACACCCTGAATGTTTTCTGTAACAAAGACTGGTTGATACAAATCCCTAATTTGCAACATATCAGGTAACTGTAGCTGCCAGAAACCTTCAGGTGAATCAAAGTGATGAATACTGTAATAATCTACTGTTCAAGCCTTGAAAATTACATTGACTCACGCAAATATTATTGTCTGGATAGAATCCACCGAGACTCAAGTGGCTTCTACTTTGAATAGGTAAGAGAAACGTTGGCAGAGCAGCAGTTGCTGTTCTGTTAATGACTGGAGCCCCGTGGTATCATAGATCGCTGTTGATCTGTAAACCTATTTATTTCATAAGATTCTTATCGCCGAGCAGCTGTTTGAAAGCAGCGGGTACCGACACTCATATGAACTGAAGACCCACGAATTCTTCAGTGGGGCTGTATTTTGGCATTATCAAGTAGCTTCCTGTTTCTTGCAGCAAAAAAAAAAACAAAAGAACTTAAAGTAATAAATCCAAAGCAATTTAAAAAGAAAAAAAAAAACAATTAGGAAGACTTAAAAATGTCAGAATAAGAAAAACAGATTTTAACACAGCTGGTTTGTGCCCCCCCCTTTACAAAAAATCCAAAAACAAAGACAAGAAAAGCTTTTTCATCATGAAACCAGCGTTCCTAAAAACTATGTTTTCGAGAATTAACCTCCTGGTTCTAGATGGCTCCTCTTCACTCTTCAGGAAACTCGCAGTACTTCAGTGTGGCAGCTCATTTGAAAGCTTTGCTGTGTGTTGCCGCTTGTTCAGCCACGCAAACCAGTCAACCAGGAATACCGGCGAGACAACACACACACACACACTGACACACCTGCTGTTATTAGTGCTCAACCTGACAGCTGAACGGCACGTCTTTATAGCAAACATCCTGCGGATACAGGTTTGGCGTTCCTTCAGGGTGGAGGACCTGCAACCCGGCCGTCGCCGTATCATCCCACTCATCATTATGTCAACATTTAATTAGTACTGTCTGTGCAATTCTGAACACAACCAGCTTAACTTGACAACAGCACTGACTGTTCTCAACACACTGTGACTGAAAACCACTTGTTCTGCTGCTCCTTAAATACCCAACACTTGAGCTCATGAAATTCAATATAATTACATAAAACGTCTATCAACAGGCCCCCTCGGAGTGCTCAGGTTTGTACAATGTGTGCTTTGGCCACTTCGTCGCGCTTTCAACATCCCATTATGGAGGATCACACTAAACTATGCTTGACATTTCCAAACGGCCTAAATTCTAACATAACGTACCTGAATACCCTGAATGAAATTACAGTCCGTTTAATTAGGCCGCGAATGAATAATATTTTCAATGCAGCCAGTGAATGAGTGTAACATGCTGTAGCATTATATAATGTTGGGTTTATACACACAGTCACTGCTCGGGAAGAATAAATGGCTAGAATTGAGTAACCGAAGAAGGAATTTGGAAGCCAGGCCGGCATTTTCCATCAATTTCTCCACTAACCAGAAAGAAATTCTCTCTTACTTTCTCAGTTGCTTGTTCAGAAGCAACACTCTCAATAGTTGTCCTGCAGACTACGTGTTTTAACTCGGCTTGAGAGCAAAGCTCAGTCCCACAGTGAGCTGGAAAGTGAGAGCCAACATGTCGGGGGAAGAAAAAAAAAAAAAAAATGCAGCTAATTGCACGACAGGAAATCACATCAAAAGGAAAGTTTCACACAAGAAAGAGGTCACGAGACCTTTTTAGAAAGTGTTTTGCATGTCAATGCAAAGTTGAAAGACTCATTTACTATCCAATGTGTCATTAAGCAATTGTAGCATCATAAATTAACTTTGATACTAGACTGTGTTCATGCTAGGACATGCATCTTACCCTATTATAAGATCAGATTATCCACACAATCTTGAATACAACATTAAAAAAATCTGCACTGTAGGATTGAATTATTACACATTTAAACTGACAAATGAGTGCAGATGGCAGCAATATTTGGTCTTTGAACGTTTCCTCCACTGTGCTGCAAAAACCCCACCAAAACCCTGGACAACAGAACGACACAGGAAATATAGCGCTCTCCATTGCCAACATCTTGAATCAAGGTCACCAAGTAATAAGCTCTGACAAATGTCAAAGCCATTACATAATCCCCAGAGCTGTATCATTATAAGCATATGGCTCGGAAAAAAAAAAAAAAAAGCACAGTTCAGTGGAGTGGAGAGAGCCTCTGGCTACGTAGATATCAAACGGCACGGAGTCCACGGCTGTTCTTTACAATGAGCCAATTAGACTGGATGTCTTCAACAAAAGACACTAATGCATTAGGTTTATCGCGATGACCGTACACTGCTGGAACCATTTAGGAAGCAAACTGTCGATATCCATTCGCCGTTCTTTACGAAAGCTGTAAGTGATACTTCAAAGAAAATAAACCTCCATTGCATTTTCATTCCCATCAATAATACCTTTCAGATGAAAAGTAACTGGACGTGTGGAAACGTAATTAATCAGTTAAGTTCTTCATCAGCTTTTCTATTAAGAGGAGCTGGGGCAAAGAGCAGAGCAATTGAAGGTATAAAGGAAGGAGGATGGATTATTCACAGTTTGTGGGAACCCCCTGCGTTACTGCAAGGTTTGAACAGTGTGATGCTCTTCACATAAACTACCTTTGGGAAGTTATGCAAGAAATGTCACTAAATGTCAGCTACAGACTGCTTCATTCCCAAGGCGAGGACAGTCTGACGTGTCACCACTGCGCTGCACACGGACCAATAAGCACAGAACAGCTTTTCACCACCATAACTATTTTAAGTATTTTCAGCCCAAAGGGTTTTTGTTACAAACTCAATCCAACAGACCCTCTTGCTGCTTTGAGAGCATAAATAACTTTTCTTTCCCCCCCATTACCATTTACAAACCAACAATTTGGAAACAGAATAGGCTCTCCATTAAGGACTTAAATACCTGCACTTCAAATTATCTTTGCACGCGAGTCAGGCTACAATAAAAATAGTCTCTCTGAGCTCTTGCTGATTGGTAAACACTCTGCAGTGTAGTAAATATTTGCTCTGTCAACAAAACACGAAGTCTGCTACAAAGTTTCACATCCAAGACGTTAAGTGAAAATGTACACGACCACAGCAAAAGACACGCAGATATTTTCATAATTCGTGTGATGTTGACGTACACAGATTCCCAAAAGAAGTGATATTTTTAGAGCTGTAAAAACCTACATTAGCCAAGACGAGTAAGAAAACGGGTACAGGTTAAATCATTTTCACACAAAAAATTAAAAAAAAAAAAAAAGCTTCTATTCAAGTCACTGTAGAACTGGAAGCATGTAATGACTTCTTACAAATTTATAAAATAGAATAGGTTACACCATCTCTGCATAACAAAGGCACGAGTCTTATGCTATCCAGGGAATTTTCTATGAGGAACTTGCATGTTCTCTCTGCGCCTCGATGGGTTTTTATCTGAATAACCTGGTTTTCTCCAACTCTCCAAAGAGACGCTTGTTAGGTTCATCCCTGACTCTAAACTGGTGGCAGATGTCGAATGTCTGTTTGTGTCTCACTTTTCGCGTTAACCAGTGATGCAGGGACGTACACGGCCTTTCAAACGGATGTGAAGAATAATTCTTAACTACATATTAGAAAATAAGTTGAGATATTAAAATGTTAAAACAAGTTAAAAAAAAAAAAACTATTTTTTTTGACAGTGAACAAGTTTACAATATTTTTTTTTTTTTTAAAGTGTCAACGGTGCTGCTTTTATTCAGTTCTTTTGACTAGTCTTAACATAAAAAGCAAAAAATAAAATAGAAACTGTTACAGTTCATTGCTGATCTTTGTGGTGACCTGTTGTAACAATCTTTTAAAAAAACAAAAGAAACATATCCAGTCATAGATCGGTGACTAGATTTATTCCGATTGATTCATTGTGGACGTTTAGATGGAAAAAAACTGACGTGCGAAAACTTGACTTTATTTATAACGGGAAGGTTTTAATGAAAGGCTTGTATGCTACTACCTATAAAATAAGTCAGCCAGTTTGAATACAATCTCATACCATCTTTTCTCCTTTAAAATACCTCACAAACAATCGTTCTCCACCCTTGGCTGTGGAAAGCCATTGACCTGCATGTTTTGAAAAGATCCTCATCTCTCCTGAAGAAAATGAAAACAAACCATTTATCTGAATCAGGTGTACAGAAGGCAAGTTTTTTTTAGAACTCTATTTAAAGCAATGTTGAAAACCAATTACAAATTATAAGCAACATACTGTATTCCTGCATTGACATAAACTATTCAATCTCTCATCATTTGTTGGGTTGCACAAAACAGATGCTCATGTGTCCCATCATGTAAAAATAAATTGTCCCACTTCTCATTTCTTCTTATGTACTCTACACAATAATGTGGTCAAGCCATTCTTTTTTTTTTTTGCACATATGTTTTCATTGAAAATCAGGATGGATCCAATCATTAATTAATTAATTCATTCATTCATTCATTCAGCTTTTTACTTTTTCCAATTCAAATACTCTGAAGTCAATCCAGCCTGCTAACAATGATCAAAGGCAGGTTTCAAATCGCTGCAAGTCATTTGGCTTACAATGTTAACAAAACCAAATGGTCAATACATTATTTTACTATAATTACAAAAACTGCATGTATTTTTTTTTTTCCTCTTTTCGATTTGACAGAATGTTTTTGACACCTGAGAGAAAACACATGGATGAAGACCATTACAAACAAGGTTTAAAGCTTTGTTTGGGACACAAATGGGAGAAATTAGCTCTTCTGACAATCTGTACAATACATTTATTTACCTTGGAAGAGAAATATGGAAAAGTACTGGTAGTCAAATATCTCACTTTGATATCAATATTATAGCTGTATTCTAGAGATGACCTTTGGGGCTTTCATAAAATAATTTGATAATTACATATTACAGGCAAGGAGTATGCACCACGTTCAATCAAACAAATATGTTGACAACATTTGGGACAAAATGTCAACCTGGAGATTATATGGAATTGTTTTCCACAATATAAAGGTGTTCATAACAACTATATTGGAGAGTAGAACTAAAATGTGATTTATGCAAGTGTGGGTTGGTGCTAATGGAAGACAAATGGGCAGGCGAGCTGGCTGCAGATAGCAATCCACCGCCTGTGTGAGAAATCACATGGCTGACTGTAAACAAAGCAGTTATGCAACAACTGAGGTTCATGCAAACAACCAGGAGGCACCGACATGACCCGATCCCAATGATCACCCTGACAGCAAGGCACAGGGTTGAGCCATGAAGGGGGTCAGAGAGGGAGGGGATCTAGGACTTGGAAGCCTGGCTCAAACCTGTGAGGGCAGCTGGTTGGAGCCCATCCCCCCTTAATGTGACTCATGTTTCCCCGCTCACTGTTGCCTGCTTCCCGCACAGAAGGGGGCGGGATGAGGGGGGTGAAAAGAAGCGCCATAATAATCTGGTTAAACGTTGCAGGACTCCCGTCCTGCAGGTTTGCATGTAAAAAGCACCCACGTGTTGTCACTCAAATGCAACATGTTTATAATCCCGGAGTCAAAAGTCACCGCCACTCTGCAAAACTTGAAGGAGGTGGTGAGGATGCTGATGTTGACACGAGGAAAAAAAGTGGCAACAAGGTTCGTGTCTCAACATTGTGTGTGCAAATAAAAAAAAAACAAAAAAAAAAAAACAGCAATGTCAACAAGAGCGTTTGGGTCAGATGACAAACCCAAAGCAAAAGAAAGCAGGACGCACTACAGGGAGGGCAATATACTGTACGATCATAATACGGCTGTGCAGATGAGAGAAGGTGATGCTCTGGATCCTGCCTTGCAAAGAGCAAGAAAACACGTCACACCGCATG
The DNA here is from genome assembly GCA_900302745.1 of Parablennius parvicornis. Lineage (NCBI taxonomy): Eukaryota > Metazoa > Chordata > Actinopteri > Blenniiformes > Blenniidae > Parablennius > Parablennius parvicornis. The sequence goes on from OMNM01039781.1 coordinate 11,174, forward strand.
GCTCTTTATTTGTTGACAAGCCGAACTCCAGGCGCCGGCCGGGAACACGGCTCGCCGCTGCAGCGGACACTTTGCCCTCCTCGCAAGTTGGCGTGCCGAAATGTTTTTTTTTTTTTTTTTTTTTTTCCTGTGGAGGGGCTAGCTCGCAAGCTAATGGCTGCCGCTAGGCTATAATGTAACT
>OMNM01039782.1:4274-15322 GCA_900302745.1 Parablennius parvicornis
CCAAGAAGTATTTGGAGTTTCTGACTGACCACTTTCTTCCATGGTACAAAAAGAAGAACCGTGCTTTCCGTCACAAAATCATCTTCATGCATGACAATGCACCATCTCATGCAGCAAGGAACACCTCTTCATCATTGGCTGCTGATCATTGGCTGCTTGAGGATGCTGAGGAAAGCATCCTCAAGCAAAAGATCCAAGAGGGTGGGAGGCAGTTCACATCCTAACCGCAGTTCTGGGAGTCTGACATCCTGCAAAGAAATTCTTGTGGAAATTCTCCAAAATCTCACAAGTTCAATAGATGCAAGAATTGTGAAGATGCTATCAAAAAAGGGGTCTTATGTTAAAATGTAACTTGACCTGTTAAGATGTTTTTGATTAAAATTGCTTTTGATTTGACCAAAGATAACCTCATGTCGTATATTCAACAAATGACTATTTTCAGTTCTTTACAACCTATAGAATGTTTTGAAACCATGTTGTACGTAATAATTTGGAAAGGTGCATTTTAAGTTTTTAATTTTTGAAAAAAACACTTATCATTGGGAGGTTTGTTCAATAAGATTTGAGTTATGCTCTTGCGGTTGATGACTTGAATTATGCTGACTGTCATTTGCATCAATGATTTAGTAATGTTAAAGGACTATACATTAGCATAATAATTTGGAACAAGGTGTAGAAACATTTAGAATAGTTTTTTAGTAAGTGTGAGTTAGCTTTGAGTACATGTCGGAAATTTATTTGTAACCTTGTATCATTGGCTTCTGTGATTCTATTGATGCAATGATAAGGTTGTTCTAATCTTTGCACATTACTGTACAGCGAACTTTTGTCTTTTCTTTTTCACAACAGCAGGTATTAACAACAGTAGCATGTGGATACAAGTGGCAGCATATAAAAATGTAAACAGCAAAATATAACTGCATTTTTGTTCAATATAAGAAGATAAATAGCTATTCAATATATTCTATATGATTATAAATAATTGTGTCGGAATGAGAAATTGTTTTAAAAGTGATGCATTTGTAAATAATCATGAAACGTGTTCTTTGTGAGCAGGTCTGTTGGATATTGCACATGCAGAGGTGCATTACACATTTTCCTTTATTTATCTTTGATTTTAAAATCCTCTGCATTGTTTTTCTTGTCTATATTCTCTATTTTGTCATTTATTTACAGTAAAGCTCACTTTGACTTTGGACCTTATATCAGTAGAAACATGATGACAAATCTGAAATTAAGTAAAGTTATGTGTGAAGTACTTCCTGAGTGTGACAGCAACCTCCAGCGTGTATCTGCTGTGAGTTTCCATTCCGTACCACAGCAGGCCCACAGCACCACACACACCTGAGAAGTCAAACCAACTTCATCAGCACTGCAAAGTCAGTGTGTGAACCAGAGGAAAGGCCGAGAAAAGCTGCAGACAAAAAACAAACACACAACGCAACGCGAGAGCTGCAGTACCAACCTCCACACAGACAGAAGGCGCCAGAGACCTGCAGCAGCCTGTTTGCACTAGGCCTTTTGGGCAGCAGCTTGATGCAATCCAGACCAGGGGTAAGTCTGAATTGTAACTCCTTTCCTCTTTCCTGTCAACTTTTCCTTAACCCCGGAAGTGTTCAAGTGGCAGCCATGATAAGGACTGTCTGAATTCTCTATAATCAAAGGAAAGGAGGCTCATTGCTTCCTTTATAGCCTCCTTTAAGATAGGAAACACTGATGCATCATTTAGCAAAGGAGAAAAACTCATGCTGCCGACAATTCCTTGTGGTGACAACATTTAAAAGGGACATGCTCATCTGAGTGTTCAGAGAAACTCACAATGTTTAAAATGGGGAGCAGATCATGTAAGTTACCAAAGCCATAATCTGCCTTGAACAAATTTAAATCATCTAAAACCCAAATCCCAACTAGGAATGTTCTGGATGTTGTAAAACCAATACTGTAAAGTCTGCATGTCAGCGTATATTGATGTGTGCGTTGGTTCTTATATGATACATATTATCAGATATTATCACATAATTCAGCGGTCCCCAACCTTTTTTCACCACGGACCAGTTTAATGTCAGACGATATTTTCACGGACTAGTCTTTAAGAAGTGGCGGATAAATACAACAAAATAAAAAGCTGTGACCAACACAAAAAATGTGATATTTTGTAAATATAGTAAACATGAATCCACTGTGTACTTGTATGTAACTTTATTAGCAGCGTCTGAACTATTGAGTGCACATGAACATAAGCCGCACTCGCAAAATTTAAAAAGAAATAAACAATTACAGCACATTTTATCTCTATCTTTATCTTTTTGGTTATTTGCTAATAGTGATTTGTGGGAGCTTAATCCAGGTGATTAATTTTAAGTTATTTCTAACGTTTAAAATAATATTACTAATTTTATTGTAGGTTATATTTGTAATATGAATTAAAGTTTTGTGTTCCTGCCCAGGGACTGCAGATGGAAACTAGCAACAGCTAAACCTGGTACATAGCATTTTGTCTTTAAGATAAAGGTTTTTGTACATGATCCCTGAGAAATAAACAATAACAAGCACAATGAAATATCTTCACATTTTTTTTTTTTTTTGGCCATTTAGGCTCCTGCTTGTACCTGAATAACTGGCCAGAAAGAAAAATCAGATTTGACTATGTCCAAATAATGACACAACACCTGAAATAGTCAAAAGTAGCCTTAAAGATACAACTACTGAAACTTCTTTTCATCTTTTAATTGTTTGTAAAAGTTACATGAAATACTTTATATTGTCAAAACTACACGCTAGATCACCCCAATGCAAATGGATTTGTTGGATTTTAAAATATCTTGCCACACCACCAGGTGTTTATTTTGCATCAAAAACAACTTAAAAATATTCATCAAAATGTTGCAGAGAAACCCAACGAGGTGATCCTAAATCAGTTGTGTAACACTACTTTGAGTGTTGTGAGTCATTCCAACAACAAAAAAAGTATCAGCGGCATATTACACGACAATTTCAAGTGAAAACGCAAAACGTTCGCTGCATTGTGGGTTTCCGTTCAAATGACAATGGCATTCAGCAACATGGAAAACTCAAAGTTTCGAAAAATGCTCTCAAGGTGGAACTTTTTCTGACTCCCAACTTTTCTGAAATGCTGCTATACTGTGTCTGCGCACCACGGTTGTATTAAATAATAGTTGTGCACATGCTCAGTAAATAGACAACAAGAACAATGTTTCCTCCGTAGTGTCATGACTCCCAGTCCATATTCTCTTGGACTTGGTACTTTTATTTTGACAGTCACTGCAATAACAATCCAACTTGATAGTCTGTCTACTAGAATGTCCGTGTTTTCCCATTGTCAATGTTAAGAGCTCATTGTTCTCATTTTGAAAACATCGCCATGTGAATGCAAAACTATTCTGATATGAAAACAAAAATTATGCTATTACACTTAATACCTAATTTATTTGACAACTGAACACACCTTCAATCAGCAATGAGCTGGAATCAGAAAGATGCCTCATGCAGGGTAATTTTAGGAAACTAAAATCTTACATCCCTGTACCTTTAAGACAATATTACAAACTAGAATGACACTCAGAGAGCGCAGAACCCGCCAATGCCTTAGGTTTGACTTTGATTTTGACTGTGAGGCGCCTCCTGGTGGTACATGATGGATCGGCTCCCATCCACTGTGAATGGGGAAAATGTGCAGTTTTGGCGATTTTTTTCAGAAACGGTTAGTCGAGATATCCCCAAAGTTTTAAATGGGTTCTTATTACCATCATTACTTATCAACATACCAAGTTTCAGCCTAATCTGCCCAGAAGTTTCTGTGTAATCCAGGTGACAGACAGACAAATAAATAGAGGCGATCTTTGGCGGGGTAATGATTTAATGTCGAACCAACTCATTTGAACTTTTACAGTGCAGTTTGTCAGTGGAGGAGCCTGCTGGTGACTTTCCACTGGATTACCAGGAATGATTTCAGACACATTCCTACACTCCAACACTCCTTTCCAGCAGCAGCAGGCTCGTCATCGCTATCAGCAGCCCCAGGATGTCTCTGTCCTCCGCTCATGTTGTCCTTCCTGTCCTCCGCTGGGGAAGCAATTCCAACCGAAAGTCACTTTGCAAATGCAGAACGAGTGCAGTTAATTTTTAGAGTGCTTGTTTTTATGTGGAGGCTGGAAGAACCTGAACCAGACATCTAATCAGCATTAGAAGTATTTAGACGCACTCCAGTGTGATTACCAGTACTTTAATTGAAAGGAAACTCTCCAATTACTGAATTCATGTTTTTTTTTAGCAAATATGATCAAACTGGAAAATTATGAAGAAACTTCACTGATTGTGAGTTTTCACCACTTCATCTCTTTCAAGGTACTTTGAATTGAAAGCTTGATTGACATATTGCCAACACACCCACACACCATCTGTGGCTGAAGCGAGAAGCTCGGCTCACATTGGCAGCAGCTTGAGCTTCGGCGCTCTGGACTTTCATATCTACGTGACACCTGGTATTTACTTAAGACAAAGTCATTCGGTATTTCACTAAAAGGAATGCACAGCATTAAATGAAAAAGGTCAAACGTGATTTGCTAAATTGTGCTTAGCAGTTTGGTTTAAAAAACACAATCAAGTTTTAGCAAGAGAAACTGCAGGAGAAATCCACCACTTTACTGTTTTCTTGTAACGGCTGTCAAAATTATATTGTCACGATTCAGACTCAGGTGCGGACAGAGACAGTAATCAGGAGCTCTCTCAGTGCACTTTTTTAATGAAGTGACAAAGGATTTGAACCAATGAGCAAGACTAGTTGCAAAGCGTATAATTAAGTTAACAGGGACTGGAAGGAGGGGGAAACGTGACTGTGGATACTGACAACACGAACACGAAAAGAAACTGCTGAACTAAAAGGGAGTACACCAAGACAAGAACACAATATAGGAACTGTTACCAGGAAACATTCTACCAGAGAAACACCACTACTTCTAAATTACTGCTCCACAGAAACTACTAGCGAGAGACTGAAGTATACAAAATGGCTGGTATGAAGTGGCTAAACGTTGAATAGAATGGTCTGTGGTGTGGAAGATGGTGAAGGACGGTGGGCTTTTGCAGCAGCTAGGTGGAGGGTTATGAGGAGCCTCCAGTTGAACAGAAGCCGTTCAGTGGTTCCTGTGAACGGAGTTACAGAGCTTGTCTGAATCACCGTCTGATTCCCAACACTCACACAAACCATTCAGATGTTTCCCGATCACTTTTAAACTGCTTGCCAGACAGCAAAGCCCCAATCTCAGCCTGGTTAAAATAACGTAATCTCTCCATTCCAGCAACTTCTCCACTTTTTACATTTCACTAAAGCTTGTACAGAATAGAAATGCGGACATTTCCACTCCTGATCCAACTCCTGTTGCCACATTTTCTCAAGCTTTTCATTGCAGATGCTTATCCATTCCACTTTGCCCATTAGTTCATTCAATTCTATTGTTCTGCATACAAGGATTCTTTAGCTCACATGTGTGAAACTCAGATCCTGGAGGGCTGAAGCCCTCCATGTTTTCCGTCTCTCTGCTTCAACATGCTGATTGCGATGAGCGGCTCGTTATCAGGTTTCCTGCCGAACTTGGTGATGAACCTTTATGACATTCAGGTGTGTTAAAGATGGTCATGGAAATCATGCTGAGTTGCGGCCCTCTAAGATCTGAGTTTGACACCCCTGCAAAGTTCAGCTTATTTAACAGCAGTTTCATTTCCCTCAATTCCCCAGTGACCTGGCACCCACATAAAACAAACATGACGACCTGACCTTTTAGTTCTTGAGATGCTGTGCAGGATAGTCATTATGAAATCAGGGCGAGCTCGAGGAGCACCTTCATCTAATGCCACCAAAGCAGCAGCAGAATCCGAGCATATAACACTGTTCTTTGGTTTATTGTGCTCTACCCAGTCTAAAGCTCTTTGAATTGCTAAAAGTTCAGCAGAAATATTTTTTTACATATGTGTATGCTGATTAGCAGTTTCCCCTCAACAACAAAAACTCCAATCCCAAATTTTGCAGAAACGGGATCCTTTGAACCGTCTGTGAATATATTCATGAACCTATTAAACTGATTTGGGAGAATCTTCACAGAGGCCATTTCTCCCTTCTTCAAGGAGAGACCTCAGGTTCATTGAGAAACCAAGGTGGCACAGACAACCAATCAGAAATAGCCACTTTTCCACACTCCAACCCAAAAGCGCCGACCAACTGCTTTATATGATGGATAACATTTGACTTCTGTTACCTGAGAATTCCCAGGAACCATCTAAGAGGCAGTTTGAAAGAGCACCAGTCCTTGTGCCACATAGATAGACCCAATATTGAAGCCCCAATTTTTTCCTCCTGATCTTTAATGGCATTTCCCCCATTTTAACGAGTAAGGCAGGGATAGGAGTTGTTTTTGAAGGAACCACTACAGATTCTCAAAGCTGTAGCCTGAACACAGTCTACCTTACATAGGACAGATCTGGCAGCTGAACCACCAGCCCCGAGTCTTGATCTGAAGCCAGCTTTATGGAGAGAGAGGTGAATAGTTTGGCGTAGACCACACCCTGTCCCAGGTGAGTGCACTCAGGTAATCCACGGGTTGACAGCACATGCCCACCTAGGAAAAAGGAAAAGAGGGAGGGGGAAGGGAAAAATGCTGAAACTAGGCAGAGCCAGAGGTGGAAGTCATGACACATATGGCCTCAGGTCTTGAGCCATAGGGTTAGAATGTCTGTCTACTCCCATTATTATCAGTATTAATATTTATAGTGTATTGTTCTCTGCTGTATGTGTGTGGTTTCATTACAAATCAAATCAAAATTTGTAGTACAAAGTGTTTAAATTTTTTTTTTTAAACAATTGAAAAAACCGACAAAGAAATATAGAACACACAACCAATTGCACGCATGCACACAACCACACACACACACACACACACACGGCCAAACACACTCATGACCACAAATATAAAATACTGATGTAGGAAAGGCTGGGCACTGATGAGCCAGCAGAGAACACCACCCTGGGGGCCGACCACAGAGAGATGCCACTGCCTACGGGGCCAACCTACGAGGGGTCCCGCTGCAACAGATCGGCCCGACCCAGCCAGTGATGAGCCTACACCAGTCAGTGAACCACAGTCCAGCGCTCCCACCACCATGGCCAGAACGGTCCACAGGCCGACCAGACAACTCCCGATGGAGAGCACCCCCATGAGGAGACACTGGGGTAAAATAAATAAGAGCTTATAAAATCAATCAATAAATGAAAGAAAAGAAATTGAGCTAAAACACTAGCTACATCAGAAAGATAAAAATGAAGTAAAAGTAAGCACAAAAACAACCAACAGCGCCATCTCATGGCCTGGGATGCTAACTCCATCATTTTCAGCATAAAAGCAAAACTTTTTGAAGCGAAGACACAATAACAATTCGTTTTCACTTGAAACGGTGTGTGGATGACTTTTAGTTTGTTTCCAGGGAATTTTAGCTGGTTCTGTTTGTCCTGCATCAAATACAAACATTTCAATACTACTTGTATATCTTTGAACTAAACAAAGTTTGGATTTGCTTCTATTTATAGAGACGCCCCTGTAATTGTCATTATACATTTTTTGAGTGTTTCATTGAACTGTAGTATATATTTACACCACATCAGAGGTAACATCATGACGAGTAGCCCAACATTATCAAATTCACCCTTAATCGGCCGCGTACACAGCAAACTGCAGTTTCCAGTGTAATTGGAGTCGTTTGATTGAGAACCAGCATGAATCCTGCAGCAGTTTGAGTTTGAACTGTGATCCATGCAAGGCAGCTTTCACTATCCACACACTATAAACCTTGGCTGTCCATCATCTATGATGTGAGCTCTTCTCCTTCCTCTGGACACTTTTGATAGATGCTGAACTCTGCAGACCTTCATGGTGCAGTGAAAGAGATTCTTGGATCAGGGGGGGGCCACAAGGAAATCTGGGACTATTGTCGAGAGCAGAGCCACAAATTCTACTCAAAGCAACCCAACATGAAAAAATCTCTTATAAAAAATCTGATTGTTGCAATCTAACCATGCTGTTCTGCTTCTCTTGTGTTTCTCTGTAATGATGAAGACTTCAAAAGGTTAAAGTCTTTAAACACAGCGGAGCCACGTGAAGAGGTGTTTCACACGAGCTCAGAATGAAAGCCAAATACTGAGATTCAACTCATTATCATATGAATTTCATTGGATTCATAATTACTCAATGAGACCTGGGCCTTATGTGGCCTGTCAGTTTGGCTGCACGAGGCCCAGGTCTGGTCTGAAACCTACTAACGTCGATATCTAAAGACAATACAGGCATGTTATGAGAGAAACCCTGAGTCCTTTATGGTGCCTGAATCCATATCGCCACTCACTCTTTATCAAAATATTAACTCCAATTTAAAGCTGCTGAACTGGATAATACAACAAAACTGCAGTAAATAGTTAAATTAATTCTCATCTAATGGAGTGTTACAATTCTTTACTAAAGAAGAAGCTGAAATTACAAATGTTTCAGGTGTCCTGTGGCCCCAAAAGTGAAGCAAGTTCACCTGAAACACTCAATGATAAATATCCTTCAGCTGAATGTTTGAGATTTAATTTGGATTACAGCAGTTGTTTTTTCTGTGACATTGAAACAACTCAACTTCTATTGTTTGACTGTAGATTTTGCTATTTTGGACTCGTTCTGACCTTAAAACAGAACATCTTGCATTTGGTATATCTGTTAAAAATTGTTTCATGATTTGGCCGTTAACACAATTTTAATTTACAGAACATTCTAAATGGATATTTAAAAACAAAAAAAAAAAGTTTCATAAAGTACTATGTTCCAGTTTTTCATATTTGAAAGGTATGGAGGAAAAAATGCTGTAAAACGTTGCACTTTAGTAGAGAATGTTAACTTTACATAGATGTTAAAAAAAACAAACAACTTTTATTTACATTTCTTAAATTCTTGTCTATTTGATGTTCTGTACAGATTATCTTGTGTTTTCTTATGCTTGTATAAAGCCATGCAGAAAATGTAAAACAATGTTACTGTACCAAAAATTCCTGATACAGTATATTTTGTAAATTGTATTTTTGTTCTATTAAAAATAAACTTTGAAAACAGGGAGTACACTGAGGCGATTCACAATAACACAAAAAAAACCTGCAGCTCCGAAGCCATTAGCCATTAGCTTTTGTAGTGGCCCTATGAAGCATTCACAAATCATATTTAGTTGTTTGTTTTGTTTGGAATTCTTAATTTCATTCAAAAATTAAAATAAATATAATGAAAAATAAATAGTTTTAGCAACAAAACTTACAAATCAACACATTTTGAATAGCAAGGACTAGAACAGAAGATTACTCTTATAATATCTGCCCCTTTGTTGCCTTTCAATACCTTTGGATCAGTCTATTAATATTCAACCTTCTAAATCTTTACAGATTTATAGGTAGTGTTAAGCATTTTATGTGCCATATTAACAATATTTACAAAAACAAAGATAAAAATTTTTTTTATTTAAAAATAAACAAAAACCATAAAAAAAACAAAACAAAACCACCGTTTTCATTTTTGCTCAAATCAAATGTCTTATATCTCATATTATTTGTATTAAAATCTAGTTTTTATATTTCGTTTAACATTGCAGATTTGATATGTTTCTTAAATTTTATGAGGGTTCCTGACTCTTTTATTTCTTTCTGAAGTGCATTCCATAACCTAATTCCTGTCAAATGGTTGGTTCCATTGCCTTTGGGTTAAAGCTGTTTTTTTTTTTTTTTTTAAAGATGTCTGTTCCTTTTAAATAATAGTGACTTTCTTTGGCAACGTTTTTTTTGCTGGCTTTATACAAAATAGGGAGAATATTATAATCAACATCATTAAAATTTAGTGCCTTACATTTGATAAATAATTGGTTTGCTGGATTTCTATATCTAATATTATATATAGTTTTCAGAGCCATTTTTTGTATTATAAATGGTGGCTGTGTGTAGGTTTTACTGGTCATACCCCAAATTTCCACACAGTGAGTTAAATATGGTACGATCATTCTGTTATATAGAGTGAAAAGGGAAGATTGATTTAGATAGAATTTGACATTATGTAACACTGCAATGAATTTTGTTAGTTTTCCCTTTATATAACTTATATACGACTTCCATTTAAGGTCCACATCAATGATGACCCCTAAAACTTATTTTGAATATCCATCCCATTTATTTTCATCGATATGTCAACAGTATTTCTTTTGCCATTGAACGTCATATATTTTGTTTCGTTAACAATGAGAGCTAACTTATTTTGATCAAACCAATGTTTTATTTTTTTTTGAGTTTTTAATTTACTAATTCCGTTGTCTATCGATTGTATATCTTTCCCCGAGTAAAATAAGGTTGTGTCATTTGGAAATAAAATAATTTGTAATCTTTCCGATGCTTTTGTAAAGTCATTCATATATAATATGAAAAGTAATGGCTCAAGAAGGGAGCCTTGGGGTACTCCAGATTGACCTCAAACTGGTCTGATTCTGTATAATTTATTTGAACATATTGATTTCTGTTCTCTAAATAACTTGTTATCCAATTTAGAGCAATGCCTGTAATTCCATATTTATGTAGTTTCCAATTTAGTCTTGAGTGATGAACTATTAAATGCCTTTTGTAAATCTATGAAAATACTTACAAAACGTATTTTTTAATGCTTGCTTTTTTTTTCATTTAGTTCCATTATAGCCATTGCTTTGGAATAATTTCTCCTAAATCCATACTGACTAATGTTTGAGGTATTTTCTTTTTGTACTTAATTGTCCAGTCTTGTTGCAAATATTTTTTCTATGATTTTTTTTTAAATTGTGGCAATAAAGACACTGGTCTGTAGCTTGAAAAGTTTGTCTCCATTTTTATGAATAGGTACTATTATTGGAAATGTTATTTTCTTGGGAAAGGTTTCGTTCTGTTATTGACAGATACATGTAAGTAAATAAATCAATGATGGATTCAATTATGTTCTTTATGATCA
>OMNM01039787.1:0-11811 GCA_900302745.1 Parablennius parvicornis
CTGTAGAAGTTGCTGAGGATCTTTGAAGACATTCCAAATTTCCTCAGCCTCCTCAGGAAGTACAGCCGCTGTTGAGCTTTCTTCACCAGCTGTGTGGTGTTGAGGGTCCAGGTGAGGTCGCCTCTGATGTGGACCCCAAGATATTTGAAGCTGCTCACCCTTTCCACTTCCAGCTCCTGGATAGACAGTCGCTGATGAGGACCCCTCTCCTTCCTCATATCCACTATCAGCTCCTTCGTCTTTTCCGTGTTGAGGATGAGGTTGTTGTCCTCACACCACGTCACCAGACTGGACACCTCCCTCCTGTAGGCCGCTTCGTCTCCGCCAGTGATACGTTCTATCACTGTGGTGTCATCCGCAAATTTCAGGATGGTGTTGTCCTTGTGGGAGGCGACACAGTCGTGAGTGAAGAGGGTGTAGAGGATGGGGCTGAGGACACAACCCTGAGGAGTGCCAATGTTCGTAGTAAGGCTGGCTGAAGTCCTGGACCCAATCCTGAGAGACTGGGGCATGCTAGTCAGAAAGTCCTGGAGCCAGTCATATAGGGAGGGGTGGAGTCCAAGGGAAAACAGTTTGTGGGTGAGTTTGTGGGGGATGACCGTGTTGAAGACAGAGCTGTAGTATATAAAGAGCATCCTGATGTAGGAGTCTTTATTATCCAGGTGGGAGAGGGAGAAGTGAAGGGCAGCAGTAATGGCGTCCGAGGTGGACCTGTTGGGACGGTAGGCATACTGCAGAGGGTCCAGTGTGTCCGGTATGCTGCTCCGAATGTGGGTCAGCACCACCCTCTCAAAGCACTTCATAATGATTGGAGTGAGTGCTACTGGCCTGTAGTCATTCAGGCAGGTGGGGGGGCTCTTCTTGGGGAGCGGGACGATGCTGGTGGTCTTGAAGCAGGAGGGGACGGCGCTCTGACTGAGGGAAAGGTTGAAGATAGAGGTGAGCACGTCTGTCAGCTCATTGGTGCATCCTCTGAGGGCCCACCCAGGGATGTTGTCTGGTCCTGCTGCTTTGCGGGGGTTTATCTTCCTCAGATCCGTGCGTACCTCGGCTGATGTGATGACCAGTGGGGGGTGGGAGGGCGGTTGGGGGTTAAGTGGATGCCTCCTCTCTGTGCTGGGTTTGGAGGTCTCAAAGCGTGCGTAGAAAGTGTTGAGGTCATCTGGCAGGCTGTCTGAAGTGCTCTTGGTGCTGGAGCTGGTCCTGTAGTCAGTGATGTGCTGCAGGCCTTGCCACATCCGCCTGGAGTCAGCAATGGAATAGAAGTCATCCAGCTTCTCTCATGATGTGTTTGGTCAATAGTTTTGTGAAATAGTCAAGAGATGCCAGTGGGGAAATCCAAGATGGCGGAGACGCGTGCGCCTCCATAGTTGTTTGTGGGCGTCACCATCTTGAAATGGTACAAAGCAAGGCATGACACACGGAAATGATGCACCGCAAGTGACGTATATGAGTCGCACAAGATGTGCGTGTTTACAGAAAGTGAAGTTGCGGGAATTACACAATGCAGAAGTAATTCCCCATTAACTACGCAAAACTGAACAACGCACATTCATCGTTACTTTATACGTGTCTTTCGTATCCCAGCAGAGTCGAGGATTGTCGTCTGTTAAGGTAAAGAATTGCATTTGTGTCGATATAGGAACTATCAGCTTCCACTAATAAGAATCCATACTTATATCAGTATTAATGAGAGGAGGAGTAGTTATGTGATGAGCAATGAATGAACATATGCTCAGTGTTAAAGTTGCTTATTCTATCCTCGTTCTATGTGTTGTTTTCTTAAATGTAATTTCTTGCCTTGGAAAAACGTACCCCAGTAACTTTTAACTCTTGACCCATGCAGATAATTTTATTATACTGTATTAATGGATGTGGACAACTTGTATGGATTGCTGTGTTTTGTCAGTGCATCAATATCAGAAAACTATTAATGGTTATGAGACATTTGAAATCAAATATATAACATCCTGCAATGAATCATTTAGATGTTTGTCAATAAAGTTAAATCTTAATGTCCCTTCATGCCATACATATAGAGAACTGAAATTGCATTATTTCACACCCACGTTTAAAAAAGAATTTCAGATGCTAAAAATTTACAAGAAATAATTGAGCTACATATATACAGGCTAAGAATATAATACTTTAAGAAACGTATATAAAATCAAATAAGGTAAACATGGCAGTGAAATCAATCCAGTAAAGTCAACAAAAAATTACAACAAATATAAATGATGATGTCTTCTATCATCAGTGCAAGCAGACCATACCAGATCGTCTTCCAGAGACATCAAAGTTATTTAAAAAGAAATAAAGAAACAAATATAATGTGAATACATCTCTTGTGTTGCAGGATTTTTTTATACAGACACTGAAATAATGGGATGGGTGCAGTGCACACTTTGCAAAGACTGGCTGAAGGTTGATTGTGCCTTAAAATGCTACAAACATCTGGATGAGTCATTCAGCTGTGGCTGTCACACCATAATCGAGAGCACAAGGTATTACGACAATAGTTTGTGCAGATATTCATTATATGTGTGTAGTATGGCAGAAATGACTGAAACAGTTGGCTGACTGATTCTGCATCGTGTCTACAGTTGACTGATGCATATATTTAAATGACAGGAACAATAATTCCCAGACAGTTTTGACTTTAATCAAAGTGTAACTTTCACAGCTGCTGCTGCGTCTTGTTTTTCACAACTTATTTTTATCTGCAGGATCATTGAGGCTGTTGAGGGAGGGGGAATCCTGAGTATTTTACAGAAAGCAGATCAAGGTGAGGGAAACAAATTGCGCTGTTCTTGATTCTATTCTCTGGTGCTGATCATATTTTCTCTTTGCTCTTTGGCTTCAGAGCTCGCATGTTGATCTGATGAAGTTGAGGGTCTGTTCAAACAGAATGCACCTCTGGATGGGATCGTCAGCATCACCTGCCCTGAAGCAGCACCTCAAACTGAGGAAGCTGCCTTTCATTGACCAGTAAGTAAGAAAACATCGGTCAGTGTGAGAGTTTTTACAGAAAAAAAGCTTGATTTGTTGATATGTTGGCTCACCTATCTGTAGTGTCATGTTCTTAGATCACAATACAGATACTACTTGTTACCGGAAGACTTCACTGGCGGTGTCTATGTTGTCTGTCGGCAGTAAAAAGAAAAAAAAGGTAAAAAGATTGCTTATAACTTTATTCATTTAAAAAAAAATCCTTGATCAATAAAAATAAGTGAATAACATTTTGTTAGACGTTTGCCTCCTTCCAGCATTGTCACCTGAAAAGCAAATACTAAGATGTATTGAACCTCCCCAGCTGAATAATAATGACACGCCCCCCCCTCTGGTGGACAAAAAAGGGTAGTTAACAAACCAGACAAATTGAACCCCAATCTGTCTCCAACACTATCAATATGCATCATGTCACAGTTTTGTAGGTCATCAATATCCTGATTCCTGAAAGATCAACCAGGCTCTAGGTCAGAGGTCATCATGGTGAGAGGGAGACGACATGCTGAAGGATCAACCAGGCTGAGGTCATTGTGGTCATAGGGAGAACATTCTCACATGCTGCCACAGGCTAACCCACCACAAATCATTGCTTCTGCATTGAATTTTGTTTATAAAATAAAGTACAATGACATGATATATGGGTGTTTTTCTTCTTTTAAGGATGTCATGGATAAATGTTGAAGGTTTGTAATGGACAATTACTGCTTTCCTGTTGAATTAACTACAGTTACTGACCATTCTTGTCATTTGTTTTTCTTCATGCACTACACATTGTCATCGGATGAATGATGTGTAGACAAATAAGTCTAGTAGCTGAACTCAGAGCATGAGGCTTCACTGTGGTTACAGCTGCAGTGTGTCTTGCTGAAATAACTTCACATAACTTATATATGGACAAGATAACCTGCCAAAATATACACAACTTTACCAGCAGTGGTGTACAGTAACACTGCAGGGAATGACAGTAGTCTTGGAGAGAGTCACCATTTCTTAATCTATTGCTTTAATTCCATCTTCATATCTCCAGATAGGCTTCCCCTCCACCCAGAGATATATTGATATATATATTTCTATTGGAGGACCTGAACCTTCTGGTCAGGTGATGTGGATAATTCCTTTAAGATAACCCACCTGTGGACGTGGCTGACAGCCTATTTAACTCACGTCAGCCACCTCCCCAGTGATATTAATCTGATGGAACGAATCCCTCAGCGGCCTCGGTGTGGAGGGGAAGCCTCTCCACTCAGAAAACCAAGGTTACAATGTAACCATACGTTCTCTATCATTACTAGGCTTCTCCTCCACCCAGAAATATATGGATAAATATATCTCTATTCGAGATCTGTAAGACACACCGCGAAGGGATGGAGCAGCACCATCCCCTGCTCAGATATGTGAATGTCAAATGAGACGTCCCCGCCACCAAGTGCTCTACAAAAACTTAGGTGTGTCAAACTATATACACTACATAACACTGAAGGCTTTGCAGCTCCGCAAGACACAGGATACTGATGTCTGAATCCCTGGTGCCAGATGCTTCCAAGGGCCAGTAGGCCCTTCAAGTCACTACGGCCTAACTGAACAGGCAAGGAAGCCACTCAACCAGCCTACCCATGGCTAGATGACAGGGAAAACGTATGACTACTGCTGGGCTGCAGTAAGCACCTGTTCACTCAATAATGTGCTTGTAGCCACATTAAACTGATAGAACCTAGCAAATGTGGAAGGAGCAGACCAGGTAGCTGCCACACAAATCTCACTGATTATGCAGAGATCAGTGAGAGGCATGGCAACGTCCTGGGCACAATGCCCAGGACGTTGCCATGCCTCGAGTGGAATGTGCCCGAGTTCCAGAAGAGGACACCCCAGCCCTGTATACGCCTTCTGGATAGTCTCTACAATTCAGTGGGAGAGAAGAGCCTTCGACAACGGCTGACCCAGGAGGTCTGGCCAAAAACAGATGAAAAGCTGGTCCATCTGTCTATGAACTCTTGTCCCTTGCAAAAACACCTTGAGTGCCCTGACTGGGCACACAAGTGAATTCCCAGGCTCCGCACCCTCAGTAGATGTGGTATAAAGGGACCTTACAACCATGTCCACAGAGGCAGTAAAAACTTTAGGAAGGAATGCTGCATTCGGACGAAGGACCACACCTGCACCCTCTGGCAAAAACCTACAAAGGTGTTCATATACTGAGAGAGCATGAAGCTCACCCACTCTCTTTGCTGTTGCAAAAGAAGGGCAGACTTAAATGGCAGCCACTTTAAATCCACAGACTCTAACAGCTCGAAAGGGTTCCCCCTTTTCGAGCTGTTAGAGTTCAAGAGCCCTCAAAACCAGCTCCAGGTCCCGGGCAGGAACGACGGTCTTGACTGCAGCCCAGCACGTCTCCTAGTGCCCTTAAGAAACTGTCCTAGTGCCCTTACGAAACTGGGTGACCAATTGGCTGTTTCTTCCAGCAACACCAGTTGTCACACCCGAGCAGCCTTAATTGCCGCAACCATACCTCTCAGAGTGGAGGGTGATCTACATACATCCAGTAGTCCCTGGAAGAACTGGAGGATAGCTGGGGCAGACGAATTCATCAGGTCAACATGGTGCTCCCTACACCAAGTCACAAAGACTCTCCATCTGTGTGCATACAGTGCTCTTGTGGACGGTGCACGAGCTTCCTGTATCGTGTCGATCACCGAGCGGGAGAGTGCAGTGGCTAGGAACTCCAATCGCTCAGAGGCCATGCCTACAACTGGAGGCCTTGAGGAAAGGGGTGAACAAGAGTTCCACGTGTTTGAGACAATAGGTCCCGGCACACTGGGAGTTTCCACATAGTCCTGTCTAATAATGGTGGGATGTCTGAGAACTGGGTCATGTGTGGCCAATATGGAGCCACCAGAACCAACCTTGTCTCTTCCATTGGTACCCTGCACAGGATGGATGGAAGGAGGACAAACTGGGGAAAGGCATACTGCAGAGCCCGTGGCCATGGGTAGGCTAGAGCATCTGCACCGAGGGGAGGATCGTCTCCCCTTAGGGAGAAGAAGAGAGTGCTGTGGGTCAATTCTCGTGACATAAACAGGTCAACTTCTGCATGTCCGTAGCGGAGCCAAATCTCCCGGACAACCCGGGGGTGTAGCCTCCTTCTGTCAGTCCTAACATGTTTACATTGTGTGGGAACTGCTCCAGTGACAACTGACCCAGCTACCCCTGAACACCACACCCCACCCATCAGTGAAGCATCTGTCATTAGGAGATGGCGATGTGTCACCAGACCCAACCTGCTGCCCTTGGCAAGGTTCTCTTTGTTTCTCCAATATGTGTAGAGCTCCCCACAAACGTGATGTTACACCTCGAGGAGGGAAGAAACATATTTTTAAGGACACAGGGAAACAGTTTGGAATTTTATAGATTTAATTTGTTAGTTCGTTCTTTGGTTCCACAAAAGAAAGGTTATGGGGCCTGAAAAGAAAGCATTGTTAAGTAAAACCAGAACACAACCAAACCTCCATAACCACCCCGTGTCCTACAAATACCCAAAAGAACAGGTACCTGGCAGGCTGGCAAAACAAAACAAACAGGTGCGGTACCGGGCCAACCCTGTACAGGGCCGTGGGAGCCAGTACCAACACCCAATCTAAGAAAAACAAACCCCAACCTACTTCTGCTGGCCGAAACTAAAAAGTGAGAACAGTACCACCAGGGAAAAATCTAAACTAACCCCAAACACAGCGAAGACAGAAGTGCAGAGGGGAGCAGCCGCCTCGCTGCGAGTCCAAAGTGGTGTGAGCGAGAGAGAAAGCATCCCCCCCCATTCTAGACACGGCCTATTTATAGATGGAGCGGCTGGCTTTTGAGAGGTTTGCAAAAAGTAAATATCAAAAATACACCAATAATCCCTCAATTAAAATAAGGGAATGATGAGATTAATTTATCTCCGACAAAAAAATAAATTACTCTATATAAAAAAAAATAACTGAAGTCATCTTTTAGATCTGAACAGAAGTAGACCAGTAAGAGACAGGAACAAAACCTTCCTGAATACCTCACATCCATGACATTCATCTCTCCTTATGTCATGTGTCAGCACCAGACATCACTGGCCAGGCGATATCTGGGATGCTACTCTGCTACTCCAGCAGGCTTTGTGTCTCAGACTGAAAAGCTGGAACTCTAATTCTGCCCCTCACTCCTTTCACAGACCCACATTCACTACATCATGTAACTGACGTGTTCCTGTATCCTCCATGTGTAAATGGTCTGACTTCTGGTACTCTCCTCCTTAACATTTATTGGAAATAAATTCCGCCCGCTATCTATGAACGTATTACTTCTTGTACTGGACTGAAACCTAATTTTCTCAATAAAATGACTAATCAGACACACAACTTGAAACTTCTGTTCATCTCTCAATAATACTCGTGTCTGGCTGTGATGGAGGGTTCTGCTAAGGCGTCATATGTGAGTGTTTTGGTTGATGTTCTCTGACAAGAAGGATGCTTGAGGTGTTCATGGAATCTCCCACAAATGGCCCATTTCATTGCTAAAAACTCCACTTTCCCAGAATAAAGATGGTAATTCCTTTCAGGTTCGGAAAGTGTTCTTGAGCCATAACCAATAACAACCATTTTGCTTTGTTGTCTCTGGTACAACACTGCTCCTAGTCCCTCCTGTGACCCGTCACAGTGCAGCACGAATGGTTTCTCATAATCAGGTAACCGAAGATGGGTGGACCCAGCAGGTGCTCAAGAAGTTGTCAGAGCACTGCCTGGTGTTGTTCAGTCCAGGTTATCGGCGGGCTTGATAACAACTGTTCTGCTTTCTGTCTTTTACCTTTAGTTTTTTTCACTTTCGTACTTTGGACTTCACACACTTCACATTTCTTAGTTGTGAGCTTTACACCATGAGCTTGATAGCGATGTGGAACTTCTCTCAAGTCACTAAGATGGTCTTCACAAGTCATACTGTGCACCAGATTATCACCCAGATGAGGTTGGGAGACTTCAGCCCTGAGGTCAGCCATACTCTCCTCCATGCTGGGCTGAAATTCTGCAGGAGCTGAGAACAGGTCAAAAGGGATTCTCACTCACTCATACAAACCCCACGGTGTTATAAAGACTGTAAGTGATCTACTGTTCTCTTCCACAAACCCTTGGTGGTGCGTCTTGCCCTGATCCAGTACAGAAAACCAGGCACTCCCACTCTCATCCAGAACACGAGTGAAAGGATGGTGGTCTGGGCTGTATTTCTGATGATTCAATTCCTGATAGTCCACATAATCTTAAACCCCCATCCTTCTTACGCACACAAACGATAGGTGATGAGTATGATGACCTGGATTTTTGAATCCTTTATTCAACAAGTCCTCCAGATATTCTTTCACTTCTTTGTGGAGTGGTTTCGGTACAGATGTGTAGGCACGTTGTACTGGTGTGGTGTCACTCAATCTAATCTGCAGTGATGGAATACATCCTATATCATGGTCATCTCTTGAAAATGCACCAAATTCCTCATATAGTATCTGTCTCACTTTTTCCTGATTTTCTTGGGCCAGATGATCAACTGACACTGGTGGATCCCATTGCTCAGGTTTCTCCTTGTCCAGCTGTCTGTGTGTCTACACCTGCTTCTCCGGTGTGCTGGCTGTACTCACGGTGTTTTCAGGCGTGCTTGCTGTCTGGGATTCATCCTTCTTGAGAACGGCGGATTTGACCTCTGCTGGGTAGATAGCCTTCACCTGCTGCAGCTGACCTGGTACTGTAAGAGGAAGGAGGATGATGTCATGGTGGCTATAATTGATGACAGAAATCACTATTTTTGCCCAGTTTCCTTCTGAAACACAAGTAACAGTTTCAGTAACACTTTAGCCATCTGGCCACCTTGGGATCTGCTCTAGAACAAACAGGACTTCCTTTTTAGCAGACCTGTTCTGACATTACATGTAACCTTCTTGGTCTGCCCTGCTGGAACAATGGTCTTCAATCTACCGACTTTCACCACACCTTCTTCTTCATCTTTGTCAATGCTCTGCAACAGATGGATCAAAACATTAGCCTTTTTGCAGATTCCTTCACAACAGCATTTGTGATTTCTGGATTTTGCTTGATTCCTTCCATCACCAGCTGGTCAATAAAATTGTAGCCAATGATTGGTGGATCTGCTACTGGATCTTCAAGATCTCCTCCAGCTTTCATTAATGATGGTGGCTTGTGAGCTTGTGTCCCAAAGTGCTTGTATTGGTACATCGTTGAAAAAACAGTCCACAACGTACTTCTTCCCGTTGAGGGCTTTCAGCGTGGCTTGGCAATGAAGCGAGAGATAATTTTCATACATAACACCAACAGTCTGTTCTGTTTTTCCACTTTTCTGTAACTCTGACTCCAGCTGCCTAGTTCGATTGCAGAGAAGCTCCTGCACCTTCTTGTCCGGTTGAGTCTGGGCTTAGGTTACTAGCTTTGGGAGTGCAACAGTTGGAAGACACTCGTAGAGTCAGTCCACTGTGACGACAGCTCAGGATCATTCGGCGAGGAACTTCTTCCTGACGGGGAACAACGCTCGGCGACACTCTAGGATCTCCTTAGGGAACTAGTCGTTGACACTGAAGTCCGTCCCTCGTAGCTCCCTGCCGTGGCTCTTTACCAGCTCCTTCTGCTTGAAATGCTCAAATTTTGCCAAGATGGGCTGCGGGCGCTGGTTCTCCTGGCGTTTCCCTCCAAGGCGGTGGACCAGGGCGAAGGAAATCTTGTTCACGGTGTCGGCGGGCAGCTTCAGGCTCTCCTATATGAACTCAAGCAGCGACTTCTTGGCGTCTTCCCCCGGCTGTTCAGGCAAAGATCATCAACCAGCTGCTTAAACAAACAAGTTAAGCAGTGGTTAGTAGACCTTAGCTGGACTTGACTGATTACAGTGTTGTTGGTATGAAGAAGAAATCCTCAACTGTATCTGGAACTGTACTCACAACTAGAGAAGAAGGTGACATTGAGTCTTCGCTTGGCTGCTAATCATTGAGTCTAGGTTGCCTGTCTCACAACAAAAGCCTCCTCCCAGGAGGGGAGGGGGGTTTACCTTTTGACAAGCAGGATGGAAGGTCGTGTAGACTTCTAGAGAAACCTCAGTCAAAACCCAACTGGCAGCGAGGTCCTCCACTGGGTGTTGGAATTCTTATTTTATACTGAGGTTAGTGGAACTACCAAGCTTGTGGGAGGTTTCTCTGGCTGGTTAACCAACATGAGAGCCAAGCGTGAAGCAACTGAGAGAAGTAGAATACACAAGCCAACCGTCTTAATTTTTCCTTGAGTTTTAATGTTTGTCAGTGAGGATCATCGATACAAAAATCTTGAATGTTTTTTAGTTAAGTATGCCTTTTCATGGAAGTTTGACATTTCTATCTCGTGTAGATTCTAAGTCCTGCTAATTGGATGAGTTCAGACAAAGACTGAAACCATCACTGTCACGTTTGTGGCTCTGATAATCAAATGGTAAATTATTTCCAGCTATATAAAGTTTTTCCACTGCATGGGCGGCCTCCAAAGTGTTTTTCACTGTAAATCACATTCACCCATTCACACATTCACACACACATTCACACACAGTAGTCTCCAGAGTCTCATGACTGCTTGTCCATATTGTCCTTGGTCTTGGTAGTTTTGTAGTTGAGTCACCTGTATTACAAATAAAACTTGGTTGTCTGTTTACAAGAATGTCTGTGTACTTAATATTGTTAAAAGTTGATAGCGTAGTATCCTCTGCTCACGAGTGGGTGTGGTTTCAATACAAAAACAACCAACAGCACCCACTAGTGGCCCAACATGAAAACCACATCGTTTGCATGGTTTCTGCCGCCTCAAACAGACATTGTTTCAGGACATTGCCGTATAAACGTGAAACTTTTCTGAAACAAAAATGCATAATCGATGCATTTTCACTTGAAACATACTCGCATAAATAAGGCCTCAGATTGTTTTTTTTTCCTTTAGTCCCTAGTTTCTTTTCATAGAAGTGATTTAAGACGGTCAGAATTACTTACTGACAACCCGCCACCCCTGCTTTTTATTCTTATTAAAGACAAAAAGTGCTCCATCCATTCCCATCAGTTTATTGTACATTAACTTGTAATTACAAGAATCATAATGAGACGATATGGTCTTGTAATTATGACAGAGGCTTAATTATCAAATGAAGTGGTAATTACAAGCTAAGCCGTCTTCCTCTGAAAGCAACACAACGCCGTCTTTGAGTGTGTTTCTGCTGACAAAAAAATGAAACAAAACCAAGACCACAGAATATCACTACTGCAGTGGAATGGAACCCTCACAGTCTGAATTATCCAATGGCACTTGAGTGGAATACCTTTCTCTCCTGAGTGGAAATAGAACGAGGGCCTCAGGGCCCGTCCACACGAGCACGCCGTCTCATGTAAACGCAGTTTTTATGGGATCATCTACATGTCGCAGCATTTTAGGAGCCCGAAAAAGGGCTTTTTTGACACCGGTCCCAGAATGTGGGATTTGTAAAATGCCGGCTCTGCTGTGAGGTTTGAATGGACAAAGACGAACATCTTGGGCAAATGATGATGTCATCATTTAAATGCAGCAAATCCTCTGATGTTGGGACGGCCTAAGATCCAAGGGCAAGTGTCCCCTGAAGACAGGTGTCCTCTCTTCAGAGGGACAGGTTATGACGACAAACTGTAGGACCAGTTTATATTGAACCAACCAAACACAATATATGTTATTGTTATAGAATATGTAACTGAACCAACACAAAAATGTTTGTATATATATAAATATATATATAATATATCATTAT
>OMNM01039787.1:14416-27236 GCA_900302745.1 Parablennius parvicornis
GAGTGTGTGTGTGTGTGTGTGTGTGTGTGTGTGTGTGTGTGTGTGTGTGCGTGTGTGTGTGTGTGTGTGTGTGTGCGGCCCCTTTAAGAATGTTTGTTTTCGCTGCTCTCTTGACCAGTGAGTGTGAGGGAGTGAGCGCTCGTATGAGGATCTACCAAGAACTCATAAAAGTAACCTACTAAATAAAGTCAACAAGTGTTTATCTCAGACTCGGACTTTACCGCTACGTTCTTTAAGGAGTGGCGGACCGGCCGGGGTGGGGGCGGGGTCTCGGAGGAACAGACCAAACACAGGCAGTATTTTTGGGCTACTAAAGCCAGTTGAAGAAGCAGCAGCTCCGTTTCCTCGATGACCGCTACCGACCGCCATCGCCTCCAGTGAAGCGCCGTAAACCGCCTGCTGCCGTAAAGTGGTATCAGCGTTGTGTTATCGGTGGCAGCTTTATGAGTACGAGTACAAGTACTCATGCCTGTTATCAAACTGATACCCAATACTGGTATCGGAATCTGTATCAGTGCATCCCTACTTACTGAATACACAACTTCTTCAAACGGCTCCCAAAGTGGATCTCTGTGGAAGTGGGGGAAAGCACAACTTTTCTGAAGCATTGCTACTGCATATGAGCAGGTGGTGGTGGAGGAGGTGAAGGAGGAAGAGGTGGTGGTGGTGGAGGAGGTGAAGGAGGAAGGGGTGGTGGTGGAGGAGGTGAAGGAGGAAGAGGAGGAGGTGTCAGTGTGGAACTCTGTTAAGTTCTTCGTTTGGCCTTAAAAGGAAAAAGATGTTCTCACCACTGAAGCGTTGCTTAACGTGAACTGAGCAGCAGGACATCAATAAATAAACGAAGGTCCAGGAGCTGCCGATCAACCAATCAGAGCCCAGAGAGAGAGAGAGAGAGAGAAGGGGAGGAGTTACAGTAGACTGCGTGCTCATCATTTACTGAATATCTTCTCTTGTAGCAACATTTCACTCAGTTCTACCGTTTCCATGTCAACAGACTTTTTGTCCAAAATGTTGCCATGTAGACGTGAAACTGCTTTGAAATGAAGATGCAACAACATTCTGTTTTCACTTGAAACGTTCTCATGGAGGCAGGAGTTGGAGGTTTTTCCACACATTCTTTGTTCAGATTGCCCCGGCTTTTCTTTGTCTTCCACCATCAGTAATCTCTCGACACACGACCTTCTGACCTTCTGACACTCATATCTACCCAGCGGGTGTGACTCCAGTCCACTGGTGTCCAACTGACTGGTTGAATATTTTGACCTGCAGAGCATCTAGAGAGCATGGAAGCATCATTATCATTATGCAGTCCTCATGTGCAGATTCACCAAAAAAAAAGTGGAGCGTTTTCCTTTATTTTGAAAATGTTTTTTTGCCCTTGTTGGTAAAAGAGTTTCAGCCTGACTTCATTCCCCAAACTGTCAGAAATGAGGCGTCTGCCGCAGCAGCTCTGTATTGAGTGCTGTTTAACCTGCTGGGCCTCCAGGGAAACATGTCCCGTTACTCCCCCACGCCATCCATCACCGCAGGCCGAGGGGAGGCCCCGGCCGGCAGCTCCGTGGTCCCAGGAGGGAAAAGCGACCCGCACCACAGGTTTTTAAATCCACCCGGAGCAGAAGGACGTGAGCTCCTCGGGATAAATAAACATTTTGCTTTAAATAAATCAGCGGCGGAGAGCCTCATTGTTCAGTGTCGGGGAGCGCGTGGGATCCAGACGGTGAACCTGTTCTTATTCTATCAGATGGAAAAACACCAAAAGCAGCCTTAATTTAGCCTCATTGATCATTAGAGGGCAGAAGCGGCTCACTTTGAATTGGTCCATATTCACTTTTATTTATATTCCTGCACAAAAGAGGCACATTTCCCCAAGGTTAAATTGTAAAGTGCCAAACTGTGAACAAAACCATGTATTGCATGCAGCCTTGTTGGACCACGAACTGAATGTCTTATCATTTCTAGATGTAATGACTGAAAGTTAAAAAGCAATTATTTGCCGTTATTAGTGACTCAAAACTGCCCGTTTAACCTCAAGCAATGGCCTGCACTGCACTGCTGACTGCAGATCTCCTCTGCTGACTGCAGCTCTCCTCTGCAGGCTCTTAAAAGGTCATCTCTTGGAGGTTGGTCTGTAAAGTGCAAAGTAGTGGGGAATGTTGTACTGATGACCGACCAGAACCTCTTTTAATACCAGACATGGCCGCGTCATGAACCCTAACAGTTTAGGCCAAAAACTACATCCTAAGAGTTCAGTGGCTCAATCATGTAGAATTAAAACAATAAAAGGCCTTAATCTAAGGGTTTTTGGTTCATGCACTACCCATCAGTGTCCTTTTTCAAATGCTCAGTTATTGGACCATCAAAACCCAATTCTTTATGCAGAAATATTGTTGTTATAGAAAAAGGCCAACTTGTCCCAAACTGTTAATACTCGTTTTTGTATATTCAAAGCTGCACATTACATGTTTAGCTGCACACCAATGGCCCAGCTCTGAAGCCTCATCTCTAAAACATTGAGTAGGATCCCTACTTAAAATGTTTGTTCGCCCAAAACCTGAAAATGACGTGCGCCCCCAGAAAATTGGGAACAATAAAACCGTGCGTCCGCACATGTGCACGCACTTTTCTGTCACAGTCCATCTGGAAGGTTCAGTTCAGACTCCGCCCTCAACACGCCCACTTTCTACCACAAATGATCGACGCAAAGTACCTGAGGAATATTTCTGCATCTCAATCAGCCCGCTGATCGCTGGCATTCGACGCTAAATTCTGTCAGAAAAGACGAGGGAAATGAATTGTACGGAGAGCGAAATATTCATGGAGGAGGTGGAGGTCAGAAGAAGAGTGAGATCATGGAGGGCAGGCCACCCCGGAGCACACTGCTGGACACCAAAACAACCCCCATGGTTGCGATGTCATTGTGAATGTCCGAGAGTGAAGGAGACATTTTATGGTGGAGCCACAGCGGAGACCGATAAAGTTCAGTTTTATCTGTTTATTAAAAGTATAAATTAAACATTTGAACAGAACTTGTGAAAAGGCTCGGTGGACTTTGTGTTGTGTCCTCAGTCACTGTGGGGGTGGAGGTGGTGGGTGGAGGAGGTCGTCCGTCTCCTGCAGCAGAGCGTCCAGAGTGCACGGCGGCGTCAGAGCCTCCACAGAGCAGAGTGACGCACGGCTGTCAGCTGTGGAACTGATTGTTACTCACCTGGTCACAGTTGATAATCAGTCGGTTCTATCCAGCGCTGAGCACCGTGTCGCTGTGGATCAATAAGTCTGATATGTGTAAACCCTCCCGCTATTGTTCCCAGACGCTGCTTTTGTCCAGCGTTGCTCATTGCATTTGGCTACGTGTACTCAAATAAATGATAAAACCTGACTTGATTCTTTTGAGACCTTTTTAGAAAACCAAGTTCAGGATCAAAGGACCGTGAGGAACCAGCAGGCCCAAGGCCCGGTTCAAGCACCGGTTCCAACACCTTCATCCTCTTCATCCACAGCGAAAACAAACATTCTTAAAGGGGCCGCACTCACACACACACACACACTGATAACGCCTGGCTTCTTCTTCTGCTATTTATTCGAAAGAGTTCAACAACTGAATGATGCGTCACTGCCCCGAGTGGTGGGAAACAGCATTGCATTGTGGTGCTGCACCCTGGAGGAACCAAACTGAATGTTTTTCGCGGTCCATCCTTGGACCGTGCCCGATGGTTGAGGATCACTGTTCTCGACTGTCTGGACGTTCTACCAAATCAATAAGTACAACACTTGTGGTGTGAAGACTCCATTCTCTTCTTTTCCCTCCTATTGTCCCACCCCAACCAGCATAGCAGAAAGCCGCCTCCTCTGAACCTGGTTCTGCAGGTTTCTTCCAATTAAAAATGGCCGTTTGTCTTTTCCAAAGTCATTTATGCTTGCTCATGTGGAATTTTTGTTTTTTTCTGTAAAGGTTCCCTAAAATGACTTTGTTGTATTTGGCGCTATAGAAAATATTGGATTTTAATTGAATTGAATTTACCTTGATTTCCTTAAGGCTAATCGTTAACGCTAACCATGAGAACAAGAAGAATGTTTGGACAGTCCCGGGTCCTGCCTAACAAAAGGGCGTCATTTTCTTCAGCCAGCTCCTTTGGTCAGAAAACATTTGGTTGGACTGCGCCAACCGTCTGGGCCGAAACATCAGTACTCCAGTGAGGGGCAGTATTTACATGATGCCCCTAAACGCATCACTCAGGGCTGTCAGCTCCTGCAGACAAAACCTGTCGTTAAACCCAGACCAACATCGCGGCCCAGACGCAAAGTTTTTCTGTAATTACTGAAACAATTCAGCTAAATGTATCTATGAAAACATTTGAAAATAAAAAGAATCTGTGCATTTGAAAAGTTAAAACGCCACTTCACAGCAGTGTGCTTTATGTGAGGGGGCGTGGCCTGCGGGTTGGCCCAGCGTCTTCTCGGAACATGAAACCTGCTCCTGACGAACAAGGAGCGTAAAACAAAATGAAGCCCCATTAACCTTTAACTGCTCACATTTCTTCTTTAATTATTTGGTCAAAATGAATGGATTACAGAGCCAGCCCTACATGGAACCTGACCAAACCGTGTCACATTCACCAACACTTTACCGCTGCTTCCATGACAGTAACTCTCTCTTCTGCACCCTGCTGGCTGGTCACAATGCAGAAAGGAATTATGTATTTAGTCCAACATACAGAACAAACTTTTTGCTTGCTAACTGGGTCACATTATTTATATTGATAGGGGCATTATTGCTTGCAGTGACAGTATGTTCCTGCAGATATCAAATCAACAAACATCCAGGATAAACTATCAGTTAACAGCGAGCTGCCCCCAAAGTCCTTATATTTGTAATGAAATCCTTCTTTAGGATGTGACAGGAACACAGTGAGGCAGATACCTG
The DNA here is from genome assembly GCA_900302745.1 of Parablennius parvicornis. Lineage (NCBI taxonomy): Eukaryota > Metazoa > Chordata > Actinopteri > Blenniiformes > Blenniidae > Parablennius > Parablennius parvicornis. The sequence goes on from OMNM01039787.1 coordinate 19,338, forward strand.
TCCTCTTTTTACCCACGTAGCACCAGCAGTTTCCAGGTCATTCACATGCTAACGTTAATTTGAGGCGCTCCAGTAATTGGGAGTCATTTAACAGAAGTTAAATTGCTGTGAACATCCCCCCTGCAGCTGTGAGACTATTTTCTAGACACAATTCCCTCACTTCGCTCATGCGGTGGTGGGGGAGGGGGGTTGAAGCAGTAATAGCAACAGAGTCAATGTAGCATCGCGGTGACACTGAACCAATGACACTGAGCAGACCTGGCTCCCACAATGCATCAGCTGTCCTCAAATATCAATTTTGCACTTGACTTCACACGCCTGGCTCCCCACTGAGGGCTCCTCTGGCTCACTCCGTCCGTTTGTCATTAGTAGATCTTCAGTGGGTGTGTGTGTGTGTGTGTGTGTGGTGGGGGGGGTGTTGAAGTTACACTGTATTAGCACCGCGGGCAGTCCTCACCACACTGCAGTTTATGTCACAGATACGACGGGCTGCAAACAAGTTATCAAACTGCTCCTCAAAAATCTAACAAAGACAAAAAAAGATCAAGACGCCTTAAATCAGGTAAAGTGAGCTTGATTTTAATTACGATACCTCTTCAAAACCAGCCGAGTCAGCAGGAATGATGAGTTTAATAAGTGAAGTTTGGAGTTATGAGAATCACAAGCCTATTACACAGTAATGTCTATAGAAATGTCACTTGCTCCATGTTCTTTTGGAATCTTTAGCATTCGTACATAAACTCATGTTTTCTACATTTTATGGTGGCAAAACAGATAAAAACACGGAACATCAGTTGGAACCACGTCTCCTGTTTTCACCACACGCCCAACTGCACCTTCATCTGGTGGTTCTCAATCCACTTCCTCGTTACGTTGATAGGTTTAGAAACAAACCGTGTAGTGCCAAGCTTTCCTAAGTAAAATCAGGCAAATTGGGTTTTGATGTTACCAGTAAACTTGGAACCTAAAAAACCTTCAAAAGTTCTGTGATGAGTCAAAAACATCTGGTTACAACCTCCCTCCTCCAATGAGTCAGGAAGCCAGCTTGAACCCAAATTCAAACCCAGATTGGACACGCCAACGATTGATGTGAAAAAGCACCGTTTTTTGCGTTTTCGTTTTAAAAAAGTTTCATGTTTGCGCGGACACCACAGACACACTGAAAACGAGGTAGTTAGCCTGCTGGGCAGCTAGTGGGTGCTGTTTGTTTTTGTAATGAAACCACACATGCAGAGAACAATAAGCTATGAACATTAACAATATTGAGCACATGGAGAGAGAGACAGGGTCAGAGCATAACTCAAAAAGTTCTACCTTGAGAGTCATTCTCAAAAAGTTTCGCTTTCAGAGACTCCGAGCGCTGTTGTCGTGTAAACGGACGGCCGAAGTGAGTTTATCCCCACTGGGGAAGAGGAGACACAGGTGAACCACGTCAGGGAGGAGTCGGGACATCACACGCCAGGGAAAGGCAGACAGGAACAGGAAGACAATTGACCTGACACAGAGACAAGACGCAAGTGTTTCAAAATAAAACAGGAAGTGCTCGACTGCCGTCAGCTGCAGCGGCTGGCCAGCTCCATTTCCAATGGTGACTCCCATCCCCTCTCCAGAGAGTTCCGCCTCCTGCCATCTGGATGGAGATTTAAAACCCCAAGAATTAAGAGTACACATTATAGCAACAGCTTTGTTCAAACTGCTGTTTCTCTTTCAAATAAATCTCAGAGCACTTGACTTTGAGGTCTATGGAAGCCTGACCTGCTTCTACTTATTTTCATATAACCAGTTTTCACATGGGGATTTTAGTAGTTGTTTTATTTATTTCACTTTTAAACTTGTTCAGTGTGCCTGCAAGTACTGGTCAATGTCTGTACTCGTGCTGTTTTTAGTCTCCTTTGTGTGTTTTAAATTTCTGTTTGAATTGTTAGATGCCCTCTTCTGCTACTGCAGAACAAATCACCTGACAGATACCAACGAAGGCACCTTGAACCTTGAAATGGACAAAGACAGGATGCGTAAACAACACCAACTTCACCAGGGCTAAAGCAAGGTCTGACTTAATGTCCATTTAGCTAGAGGAAGTTGTCGCAGGCGTTTGCTGTGTGAGTGGTTTTAGACTGTGAAGGCATCAAGAGTGTTATAAACTGTTGTGTTTGCTTGTTTCTCTGAGTTCATATGTAATCTGTGCTTCATGTACAGTTTGCTGCAGGTGAAAGGAGAAAACACTTTTGCAGCAGGACAGATGGAAGGGTGTTTGTTCTTCGACATTCTTCCTGCCTCTACTGGAGCGAGTCTACATAAGGACTGACCCACCAACATGTGAGGGGGGGATTTACTGACCCTCATTGAGTACAGATGTGATCTGTCCCCCCAAATGAACACATTCAGTAACACTAAACTGGACCTCCAGAGGCCTTATCACCTGTTACGCATTTGTGAGGGAGATGAGTTGAAGACAGCTTTCAATACCCCACGGGAACATTTTGAGTATTAGGTTATGGCTTTACAGACTCACCAATGGACCCGCAGTTTTCCAGAACCTGATGAATGATGTTGTGAGAGACACGACTGACCGCTTCGTTTTCAACTACCTCGACGACATCTCAATCTACTCCCGTAATACAGAGGAACACACCCATCCAGCATGTCACCTATATGTCTAGGCTGAGAAGTGTGAGTTCTACAGGTCTAAAGTAGCCTTCCCGGGCTACCTCATCTTGCATGGGATGACGATGAGGATGAATCCCACAAAGTTCGGAACCGGGGAACTGGAAAAAGCTCCAACGATTCCTTGGATTCGTCATTTTCTATTACTGTTTCATCTGCAACTACTGTAGGACAGGACCGCCTTTACTTACTTACCTTACTGCACTCACCTCCACCTCCAGTCCATTTGTCTGTACTCCTGAGGCCTCCCACGCTCTTCACAATCTCAAGGATCTTCGGCTTCCATCCTTGTCTAACCTGATCCCAATTTTCAATTTGTGGCCTCTGATTCCAGGGTGGGGACTGTCCTCTGCTAACGTACCACCCCTGACAATAAACTCCACACCTGCAACTTTTTTTCTCTCGTCGACTTTCCCCTGATAAACGTAACTATGACATTGGTAAACGTGAGCTGCTGGCAGTCAAGCTGGCTTTGGACGAGTGGAGACACTGGTTAGAGAGGGTGAGCAACGATTTATCATTTGGACTGACCATAAGAACCTTGAACACATCTGATCCGTCAAAAGACTTAACTCCCATTAGGCCCATTAGACCCGGGTTTTCAGACAATTTCACTCCAGCCCAATCTGTTGCACTGGATCTCCAAATGTCAGACCTGATTCTCTTTCTTGACAATTTTCTTGAGAAGAACGCTCTTCTGAACTTGCAGCGATACTTCCAAATATCTGTACCACTGCCTCTCTCACCTGGGAGATCAAGGCCCTGGTTCAACATGCCCTCCTCTAGCAACCTGATCCTGGTAATGGCCCCACTCACACTGCTTTTGTACCTGACTGACCATTAGCAGGTCCTGCAGTGGGCCCTCGCGTCGCACCTCTTCTGTAACCCCAGTGTAACATGCACTCTGAGAGTCTTGCGGCGGAGGTTCTGGTGGCCCAACACGGACAGAGACACCCAGAGATTTGTCTTGGCCTGTATCACCTGCACACGAAAAAAGACCAGCAATCAGCTCATCTCCAACCCCCTGCCTGTTCCCAGCCACCCCTAATCCTACATTACTTTGGACGTTGTCACCAGTCTCCTCCACGTACAATGGTCAGACCGACATCTCAACCATTTGAGACCACTTTTCTAAGGCGGCACACTTTGTTGCCCTCACCAAGCTTCCCACAGCAAAGGACACTACAGGCCTGTCGGTATCTGAGGTGTTCTGTCTGCATGGCATCCCTGCTGACATCGTTTTGGTCTGGGGTCCTCAGTTCGCCTCGGAGGTACTGTCACATCCTGTATCTCAGCTACCAAATAGGAGATCTGTTGCTTGGTTTTTGGTGTCTTCGCCCCCCTCTTCTCTGTCTTCTCTCGGTGGGCGTGTCATGAGCTGTTTGTGGAAGCAGACCGGCTGGAATAACCACCTGATTCTGCTCACCTGCAGTGCCCGGTGAAGCTCATTCATCTGATGATAACACACACTACTTAACTGAGCGTCAGACTCCACTTCTCTGCTTCTGCCCCTGTTAATCTCCATCCGCAGGTTGAAGATCCGACTCGCCCGCCAGTGATCTTGAACCTCTCTGCCAGTCCAGCTCTGGCCTCCAGCGTGTCCGCCCGTCAGCTTCAGCACACTCACTGCACCCACCGGCAATCCGGCTCCCGGAGTCCCCGAGCAACAGCCTAATTTCTGGAGGGAAACTTGATCTACAACCCAACTTCGGCGAAGCCTCTCCATTGGCAAACTCGACTCCTGGAGTTCCATCCGCCTGCTGTCAGCTTAAGAACCTCCGGGTCTTCATCTGAATAAACTCGCTTAAAACTTAGTTCTTGTTCCAGTTGCTTTCTGCAAAAAGCTTCAGGTGTTGCTCCGTAACACCAGTAAAATCCAAGTACTTGAGAAGATTGGGCATTAAAGTTGCTGTTTAGCATCATAATTTGAGTTTCTTTTCTCTATTTTATCACACAAGTCTTACCATCTTGCACCTCAGCACTATGTCGAATGGTCTACTCTAGCCAATCATCATGCTTGCTATTTTTGTCCCAACCAATAAATATCAGCATAAAGTTTCATAGATAATGAAGCACTGTTCAATGTTTTAGATACTACACAGTTCATTATTTTTAAAGATTGAAACATCCTACAAGCTCATTTATGCCCCTAATTAGCTTCTTCCATTTAGCCTTAACCAAGTGCATAGTAATGGGATAATATATACACCCTATTTCAGCCATACCTAAGCAAATACATGATTTGTTTAAATGACACGTTACTTTTCAGACAGTCAGTGAACGTCAAACTTGCCATAAGAGCTAAATTAAATAATTCGCTAACTTAGCCTGACTGAAAAGAAACGTCTTATATAACTAACTGTGTTGCATTAGCAGGTATTGAAGGGAATTATTTAAAGTTCCTTTTTCCCCCACTAACATCTTGATTAATAAATGGAGTAGCTTAAAGAGTGTGTAACAATGCAGTATTTTTCACCGAATGCTTTTGGATAAAACTTTTACGTATGTGGGAAGTTACAGTAATAGCAGAAGAGTTTGAGTGTCTGAAGTATGTTGGCTGTAAGAATAGTTTGATTAACGACAGGGCTTCTAAAATATACTGCCTGGGTGGTGAAGGCAGTTAAGCAACAGCATGATAAACCTAAAAATAATCCTTCACTAAGAAATCACATGAACATTTGGTGTCACTAAAGAGCAAAGTTTTGTCAAAAATTTCCCTAGACAGACGGCGTCTCCTGTGGCGGCGGCAACATGCCACGGTCTGCTGTACAAAAGGGAAACACGTAACGTTTGTTGACCTAGCCAAGAAGCCTTGTCGCTTTCATCGAGTCACCTAATTATTTCTCTGGAGGTCCAATTAGCTCAACGATGGCCGGACTTGAAGCAAATTGCAGGTCCAGCAAGGAGCCGATGGATTACAGTTCTTTTACAAAAGATGCTAAAAATACACAGCTTCAGAGTTCTCATGTAATTTCTGAGGAAAAGTTTGCTTTTTTTAAATTTCGGATAAACTTTTAATTGTCATGATGGTGGCACAGGGATGAGACAATCTTTTTCATAGATGGACACAAGATAATGCTGGAAGAGCATGCGAAATCCAACACAACCTTTCCTGTTCAAGCGAGCGATTGAAACTGGTTCTGTTGTATCAGACATACGGCCAAACAAAGCAACTTCATAGAGTCCAGAACATTCCTAATATAGTTTAATAGTGTTATATAATACAAGACTCATATCTCACAATGGCTTTTTGGTAGGTGCAAAGTTTCAATAAACTCAAAAAAGACAGCTAACCCTAGAAAACTAGGTATGCTAATCTAAATGAGGCTAAGTTACAGCAAAGATGATTAAATAAATAACGGTGCGGCTCATACTCATGCATGCAATAATACTGTTTGGATAAGCTTTGATACAACAGGGCCAAATGCAGAATAAAGCTGAGAAAAGGCTACAGGTAAAGCCTTGTGGCAGTGGGGGCTACCACCCAAAATCACCATGTTGTTGAAGGATCCACCTGAAATGAACATCCAACTATAAATAAAACTATGAATAATGCAGCTCAAAAAGCCAATTACATGTGTGCCGTGCCCACTTCTGTCACGGTTCAGTGGCCAGAAGAGGAACTTGTAACATCTAAGTCTGTTGGAAATCTGGTTCCATTAGCGAGAGCTTGGTAACAAACCTATTGGTGACTAGTCTCTAAATGTGACTCTTGTTGAAATATTAGGTCTTTTTCTCAGCATCTCACAGGCCATTTCTTCAATGAAACAATATTTGTCCTATCAGACCAAAGCCTTGACATATATTGTTGTCATGTTCTTCTTTTTGGTCATGTCAGTGGTTGTTTCTCCCAGAAGTCTGGAGAAACAACGACGAGCTCTGATCAACGGTTCATCATAAGCGTTGTCTAGTTTTGCAACTGAACTTCAAAATTCTTGAAAACATCATGAAATTTTCCTGTATGACATTCATATGGTAAAATTAAAAAACGAATATTTTCTATACAATCTATTTCCACTCAATTGTATTTTGCCAAATGTAACGTAATTTTAAGGCACTTGAAAACCTAACAAACGATCTGTGGTTTAGCCCCGCCCCTCAACACAAACAAAACAATAGCATTCAACTACCGATTAGCCGGAAACACTCTGCTGAACCATTAGAGCTGGTAACACTTTTGTTGTTTTCTGAGCAATTTATGTCACTTACGATGCAAAAAATGACCGAATGGTGTGCCTGGGACTTAAGCAACAACGATGCAAGGTTTTCCAAAAGGACAAACAATGAGGTTTATTTCATTCTATTTCAAAAACCCAAACAAAACATGAACAAACGTCTCCAGTGGAAGAAGCTGTGTCAGAACACACAAACTGAACGCCACAACTAGAAACAAGGACGTCTACGTTATTGACGTTCCAAAGTCAGTCAATGTCTTGTTTAATCTCAGCAATCTAGTCGCATCATATTGATCACATGACACAAACAGCGATGAGCGTCCTTAAGCTAGCCACCTAGCTTACATGACGAACACTGTCGTTAGCCGCTGAGATAAACGTCACTGGCTAATCAAGTAAGCTACAGATAAACAAGATGACGAGTCAACTAGATAAGAAACCTGCAGAACCAGACTCAGAAGTGCAGAATTTCTACAGAACCAGATTCAGGTGGAGACTTTTTGCAGAACCAGACAAAAGGGCGATTTATTTTCCATATGAACAAGAAGAAAGTTCGACACTCCAGGATCTTGCCAAACAAACTAGCCAGCTCCCTCTGGCTGAAGAAACGTAGTTCGGCACTGCCGTGTGCTGCTCATGCACATTCCAGCTCCCTAATGTATCAGTCATATCATATCCGTGTTTAGCATGTAGCCTCGTTGCTGTATCAGCCCCACAGCTCGTTAACATGTCGGAGGTCAGAGTTACATGACGTCCCTGAACGCATCACTCGAGGCTGTCAGTTCCTGCAGTTAAATCCAGATGCAGCCCGGACAAAAACTTTCTCTTTTATTACTCAAACAGTTCACAAAATTGTTTTTTTCTAAAAACATTTGAAGCGAGATATAAGCCGTGCAGTTGAAAAGTTAAAACATTGCTTCACAGAAAAGGGGGCGTGGCCTGAGAGTTTGACAGCTTGTATGAACTCTCATGATGAACAAGCATTTTTTTGGGCGGCTGGCTGACGTCACAGCTGAGCTTTTCTTCTCGTTCTTATAGGAGGAGGCAGGGGCCTTCAGAG
>OMNM01039788.1:0-13061 GCA_900302745.1 Parablennius parvicornis
TTTTTTTTCTGTTGGGACAAAAGGACTTGTTCTGATTACAAAAGTTGTCTCCTCTTATTCTAGTAATTATTCCTTTATCCATTGTGCAAAGTGGAGGACAAGTGTTTCACTTAGTGGAGCGGGAATCCCTGTTCAAGGCTGGATTTGACCCCCGTTTCTTTCCTCTCTTCAGTTCTGATCATTTTCTTGTTCACTTTCCAATTAAGGCGAGTCGACACGAGTCGTCATATTAGCATAATTGGAAATGTGTCCGTATGGCAGATCCCGTCTGAAGAGCAGAATTAGTCCGATTAGAGTGGCGATGCTGTTCCACATGCCGTGTGCTCAAGAGGATCCTTCAGATTCTTCCACCAGAGCTTTGTGTAAAAGATGGATTTCAATTATAATCTCTTCCGAACCATTAAAACGACGGACTGAGTTACTTTTGAACACCATCTGCATCTTAAGATGTTTCCGAAGAACTGATCAACTTCACAGGAAACCTGCTGTGTTCCCTTTGTTTTGTTTTTTTAAGGGTTTCCACATTTCAATGTCTTTGACCGTGTCCCGTGTTTGACTGAGGCTCCGCCCACAAAGCAGGTCTTGATGCTCAATTCAGATTTTTTTTTTTTTTTTTTGCATGATCATTTCAAAGCTGCCGTGTAAACGTGATCAGACCAAATGTTTTCATTCTCCAGAGCGCAGAAGACGACGTGAAGTCAAGCCGAACACGCCGCCTCATCTGGCACGCCGGTCAGCACCCGGGTTGCCAGATGTGACTTACTGTTTCCAGTCTAAACAACATAGAACCCACACACCTCAATAAAAACCAGCCCAAATCTCAGCCTGTGCAGGAATCATGTTAAAACTATTATATGTGTAATAACAAATACGCCATAAACACACAAATGCACAAAATAAACAAAGTTAAACGTTAAGAGAGTTTGGCTCCCCAATTGGGAGATACCGCCATATCTGGCAACGCTGGTCAGCGTGTAGATTCATTTTCAAGTGGTTGTTAAATACAAGCCGACAAAATCTAGACAACATGACGAGGGGGAGAAGAAGAAAAGTAAAAAGAGCACAGCTTTTTACAGCTTTTATTTTGACGCCAGAAGCAGTCGCATGTAGAAAAATAACTGAGTCGGTGCCACATGTGAAGGAGTCCTGGGTCTGCTGTGGAAAGAACTGACTCGTTTTTCACTGCAGTGTGAAGGAGCCTCAGTGAAGGCTGAAGTCCAGGTCGCCCGTTAAACTTTGGTAAAATGCAGAATTACTCAAACATTGACTTTTCCCAGCGCGTTGTCCTGAAGTGTCCCTCATCACATCGAGCCGTCAGGATTGGTTCTGGAGTGGAGGTTCACCCGATCTGCTCCGCCATTAATGTCCCGATTCCTTCTCTTCCTGCTGAGTTGGTTTGAGGTTCTGATCAAACCAGCGTCCATGAAAGCAGGAGCGATTTGTTCGAGTTCACTCGGAGGCTAATGGGAGAGAGCGACTGAAGGAAATGCAAACGACTATCTCCCGTTGTGAAAGCTTCTCCTGCCTGTTTTCTCACTTCCTGATTGGTGGAAAGAACGTCCCTCCTCTTCCTGCTCAGTCTCTCCATCCAGTCAAACTGTTACTTAACAGGAGTTCACCTTCTGCTCATGATGATGTGTTTTCTTTCTTTTATTTTTTATTACCAAACAGTTCCCGGCTGTAGACATTTGCTCTGTTTTTCGGTGAAGAACCAGAGTCGTCCTTTGGGAAGACGACCTGTCAGTGTTGAACTAAAAATAATAAATGTTTTCGTCCTGATTCTGACGTCTGCCTCTCAGACTGAGAGTAACTGTTTAATCATCACTGCGGGATGATAATCCTCTGGAAACTGTCACTGCCGGGCAATGTAATCCCTGATTGCTCAGATAGTGTTTGGATTGGACTGAGAGTCTTCACGTTCACTGAGTCGAGCGGTGTTTTACCTGGTGTATCTTCAGGCCAAATCAAACAACACTGGCAGACATGAACGATGGCGGCTGCGTTGCATCATAAGACAAAAACAAACAGGCGATGAAACCGTCTCAGAGTGACTTACTTAATGAATTAATAAACACCCTGATTTATTTGACGGACAAGAAAAATGTTGCAATATTATTCCTTGATGTCTATCCGACCTCTTCTTCAGCATTTCTGTAGGCTATTCCTCCACCCGCAGAACCGATTGTCTTGATTTGAAGCTCCAGCAGCTCAACAGGCTTCTTCGGTCTCGTTCACACTGCTGGGAAAAACAAATCAATTCAGATTTTTTTTTCTACTCACAGTGACTCGCATCTGACCTGTTCTGTGGCCGTGTGAAAGCGTTAATTCAATTTTTTTTTCACACCAGACCCAGGCCTCCTTCCTAAGTGGTACCAATTCAGATATTTTTCTACATGAGACTGCTTCGTCGCTAACGTGTGACTAACGTCAGAGATAAGCAGCGGAGGAAGCGGCTCCGCCAGAATAAAAGCTGTTAAAAGCTGTTCTGTCTTTTTACCTCATTCTTCTTCTCCCCCTCGTCATGTTGTCTAGATTTTGTCGGCTTGTATTTAACAACCACTTGAAAATGAATCTACACGCTGACCAGCGTTGCCAGATATGGCGGTATCCCCCAATTGAGGAGCCAAACTCTCTTAACTTTTAACTTTGTTTATTTTGTGCATTTGTATGTTTATGGCGTGTTCTTCATTACACATATAATAGTTTTACGGCTTCAACATGATTCCTGCACAGGCTGAGATTTGGGCTGTTTTTTATTGAGGTTTGTGGGTTTTACCTTGTTTGGGCTGGAAACAGTGAGTCACATCTGGCAACCCGGGTGCTGCCCGGCGTGCCATGTGTAAATAGCGTGGTTGGCGTGACTTCACGTCGTCTTCCGTGCTCTGGGGCCCGAAAACATCCGGTCCGACCACGTGCACACGGCAGGTTTGAAATGGTCAACGCAAAAAAATCTGAATCGAGCGTAAACACCTGTGCTGTGGGCGGAGCCTAAGTTAAAATTTTGGCTTAGAAGCGGACCGTCTGCATCCAGAGTGCAGGTTTAATTTAACAGTTCTCCACAACTTTGAAGTACTTTTCCTGTCTTGTGCTTCCTTCATGTTCTGCACGGAGCCATTGACGTAATTCAACAATTCTGCCATCCCAGTTAGACGACAGTGGTTTTTTCCCCAGATGGACGGCTTATTAAATACATTTTTTGTAACATTTCACGTACCTAGAATGAATAGTAATGTATTTTTTCACATAAAGACACATAAAGACTTTGAAAAAGTAACTTAACGCTGGTTTAAAATCCAATGTCTGACGCAAAACCTTCACAGAAAAGACTAAAAACATGGTTTTTGTATGTATATCTATTTATCGAGATAGATCTAGACAGATAGATAGATAGATGGAAGTGTCTATCTGGGATGAAACCTCAACAAATCCCAGCAGCGAGCGACTCCTGACGGAGGAGTCGGTAACACCGCTCGTAGAGGAGACGTGGATGTGAGAACATACAGGTTGACATTAAGCAGCAGACTCGGCTCGCTCGTCAGTCACATCCCGGGATTCATAAATAAACATTCTCACACATTTTCTCTTGTAACTTCTTTCTGGCGGAGTGTCGGCTGCCTGCGGCTCCGCTCATTGTTCCCACACTGAAATTACATTTCACATGCACACCGGCTGAAAAACCCGGCGTCAAACGTTTGGGAGACGAAGCGGCTGCCAGTCTCCAGAAGCTCACGACTTCAGGAATTCCTTTGTGAAGTATCGTCGTGGCCAAAACGGCGTCTCAGTCGAGTCTTAACGGGATCAGCGGCTGGAAGTCACACTCCCGCGGTGGGCTGGCGTTTCCGAGGGGAACCACAATCGTCCGAAACAGACGCTAAAAGTTATCTGATCACCCTGACGGACGTTTTTGTCAGACCCAAGGTCAGAGCTTCTTCCTCAAAACCGCCGGCGCTCCTCCGTGAATCCTGGGTGGTTTGAAAAGATTCCTGAAATCAGGACTTTAATTTAACCAAGTTGTGTGTTTTCTGGTTACTTCCAAAGAACTCTGCTGCAGCATTTCAGGCAGAAAAAAATAAAATAAATAAAATTAAAAAAAAAAACTAAAGGCAGAAACCATCATTATCTCAAATCAAGAGGAAGAGCCAGAGGAGATCCGGGACTGGTGTGCCGAGGATTTGTTAACGAGGTTTCACAGTGGAAACCTTATTCATCGGTGGCTCATTTTAATCACGTCTCTTGACAAGCCGCTGCGACCGTCCCGCCGCCACAAAGGCAATCGTGTCCTACTTCAACGCCGAAATTGGCTGCCATGGAGGGTCAGCGGCTGATGGAGCTCACTTCAGCCTCTCGGCATGAATAAAAGCTGGCCAACATGGCCGCCGCTCTCTCCTGCTTTCACCTCGCTTCAATTCTTCCTCCAAACTGGATTCCGATGTCACTTCTCCTCTGATTTTGGCTCTATGGAGTCAGTTACTGCACTGGAATGGTTTTCAGACAGTTTCACTTCACTTCAGAGTTTCTATGAAGACTTTTCACTTTTACATGGATGCACCATTACCGACACCGATACTGATCCCAATATCAATACCGATACTGCATGGAGTGCTTGAGTTTCAGGCTCACACACCAATGATGCTACATGCTAAAGATTTTCAGGCTCACACACAGCAATGCTCACACATGCTAAAGATTTTCAGGCTCACACACAGCAATGCTCACACACCAATGATGCTACATGCTAAAGAGTTTCAGGCTCACACACCAGCTATGCTATATGCTAAACATGATGAGTTCGGTCCCTCGGTCTACGGTAACGTAGCCTCCAGGTATCACTTTGGAGTATCAATTAAGATTATTTGGTATTTAATAAGTACTTGTGTTGGTACTCGGTATCGGCATGTAGCTAAAGGTTAGTACTCGTACTCATCCATTAAAAACGTGGTATCGGTGCATCACTAGTTGTATTGATTATACTTTAGCATGAACTTCTGCCGGTTTTGCTCCTGGTATTCTTCAAACTTGAATTTAAATCTTTGTCAGGACGACTCAGCGACGGATCAGCAGCTGACGGCAACAGTTTCCATTCCGACATTGATAAATTCCAGTACGATCGTCATTGAGGTTTTCTTGGAAACCAGGCAGAAGCACTCACTCATTCCACTTTTTCTTTTTTTTTTTTTTTTTTGCAGTTTGAGTATAATTTCAGGCTTAAGAAGGTTATTTTCTGGCAGTTGTCTCTTAATTGGAGTCCGTCTGTAGCAAACAGCTCGCTGACGTCCATTATTCCTCCCAGGAGGCCTTCAAGATGGCGGCAGACCAACCGTATCCGTCATGTCCTCAACAGTATCGGTGCGAAACCCCTTCGTCCTGCCAAGGGCGACCCCGGCTGCAGAGCTTGCTCCCTGTTAGCCTCGCCGCCGCCGGCCTCGCCTGAACACCTCGTAAACAGGATGTCATCTCCTCTCCGAGGTGTCGGCGGGGATCGAGGTCGGCGCCGGAGTGCAGATCAATGAATCCTCTCCACGTGGAATCTCAGAGAGAACACCACTCGCGTCCTCCGCAGATTCTGAAGGTGAAGCGTTGACGTCTCCGACTACAGTGGAGAGTCCAAACAAACCTGGAGGAATATTAACGCCGCTTTACGTAGGTGATTTCTCGATAACTTGATTGATCTGTAGTCTGTTTAACATCCAGATGCAATAAAGAGATAAAACAAATAACTAATCAGGGAGGGAAGTGGACTAAGTGATAAAGTGTTAATATTTATAAAGAGTCGGAGAGAAAGAAAAGTCCGATAAGGATTTAAATTCCAGTCTTATCTCTCCATTAACGGCATTTCTGCTCCTATCAAGATCTCTGATTTCACACGGAGCGACAGAATAATTCATCTGGAAACACACAGAGACAGAGAGTAACTACACCCAGAGAGTAACCACACCCAGAGAGTAACTCCACCCAGAGAGTAACTACACCCAGAAGGTAACCACACCCAGAGAGTAACTCCACCCAGAGGGCTCCTTCATGCTCCTGTTGCCTCTCAGCAGATCTTTAATCTCCGTCATTACAGTGGAGATGAAGTGTTTTCATGGCCAATTAGAAGCAAGATTACTGATAATGAAGAAGGAAAGAAGCAGCGTTCGGCTCCCCCACTCCGTCAACTTCACAGAACTCTGCTTCATCCTGTACAATTACTAATCATTTCTGCTAAAACTACTGGAATTACTAGTCGTTGTGAGTACAGAGAAACTTGATGAGGTACCATGGCGTTACAATGCACGTAGCTGCGTTATTGTAACGTTAACGTGGCTCGTTGCAGGTTAGTAAAACGCTAGGAGAAGAGAAGCTAACCAGTCTGCTAATGCTAATCTTAGCTACTCCGCACGCAGGTTCAGCTAGCGCTACTCACAGTCTTTGGCCCCGTTTACACCACAAGATGTAAAGTGAAAAAGCATAATTTTTTGGATTTACACATTCTGAAAACAATGTCTGTTTCCATGGAAACGGCAAAAAAAGAAAAGAAAATGATGCAGTTTTCATGTTGGTCCACTAGTTGGTGCGCCAAGGAGAATGTGGACTGGGAGTCATGACACCACGGAGGAAACGTTGTTCTGATTGGCTCTACTGAGCATGTGCAGAAGAACTAGTTACTACCAACGCGGTGATAAGGAGCTGGAGCTTTTTCAAAAAGTTGCGTTGTCGTGTAAACTCACCCCATAATACAACAAAGGTTTTCTGTTTTCACTTGAAAACGATATGAGTCTGTCCTCGACCAGTATTCAACAGTTCGGTGAAATAGTAACCTGCTAATGCACACAAGCTGGGTCAGACTGAGCATTACTCTTTAATTACTCCAGTAATATGTAACTACCAGCGATAAAACAGCAGAAATTAGTGAAAATGTTGGAGTTTATTCCCCCTCGGAAATCTATTTGATGCAGACGTAACTGCGAGCAGAAAGCTCAGCGACGCAGTGCAGCCACTGATCGTATCTCAGCTTTAGCGGCGGCGGATATCGTGCTTTAATTACATTCTCAGATAATTTACATTTATTTCGTGATAAAGATCAGCAGCACTGGTTTAAATACAGTAGATAATGTTGAAAGAGAAGGTGGAGGAGCAGAGGGGATCTGAGGTAACAGATGAGTGGTAGAGAAAGAATAAAACATGTGAAACGATGGGGTGGTTGGGGGGGGTGGTTGGGGGTAATTTATAGATCAGTGACCAGCAGCGTCACGGCGAGCAGTAGGTGAGAAGTGACGGGAGTCGTGGTGAGACGGAGGAAGAGGGGGAATGTTCAGACACCATGGCAGCAATGCAACATTCATGAAACACATATTTTATTCAAGAAATGATGCAGCGAACAACTGGAAGCATTCAACTGGAGAGTGGAGGAGAGTCAAAGGCCTTATTTGAAAAAAAACGACCCGACTCTGATTTTTTTTTTTTTACTCACGGTGACTCATATCCACTTGTTTTGTTTCCGTGTGAAAGCTACAATTCAGATTTTTCCACACCGGACCCAGGCCTCGACCCTATGTGTTACCAATTCACTCATTCTTCTACATGCGACCGCTTCGTCATCAACGTGTGACTGACGTCACGGATAAGCAGCGGAGGAAGCGGCTCCGCCAGAATAAAAGCTGTTAAAAGTTGAGCTCTCTTTTTACCTCATTCTTCTTCTCCCCCTCGTCATGTTGTCTAGATTTCGTCGGCTTGTATTTAAGAACCACTTTAAAATGAATCTACACGCTGACCAGCGTTGCCAGATGTGGCGGTATCCCCCAATCGGGGAGCCAAACTCTCTTAACTTTTAACTTTATTTATTTTGTGCATTTGTATGTTTATGGCGTGTTCTTTATTACACATATAATAGTTTTACAATTTTAACATGATTCCCACACAGGCTGAGGTTTGGGCAAATTTTTAATTAAGGTATGTGGGTTTTAGCTTGTTTTTGTTGGAAACAGTGAGTCACATCTGGCAACCCGGGTGCTGATTGTAAACAGCGTGCTCGGCATGACTTCACGTCGTCTTCTGCGTTCTGGGGCCCGAAAACATCCGGTCCGATCACGTTCACACAGCACGTGACGTTTGATATCATCAAACAAAAAAATTAAGATCCCAACAAAAAAATCGGAATTGAGCATCAAGGCCTGCGTTGTGGGCGGAGCCTCAGTTCTGGAACAGTTACATGGAACGGTCACATTATTTGGTGAAAGGAAAAAGTGAGATTGGTGGCGTCAAACTCATTTTAGTTCAGGAGCCACATTCAGCCAATGTCATCGTGAGTTGGTCGGACGGATAAAATCGTTTCTTGATAACCTTTAAATTTAAAGTTCTGTACTTTGTTGTGGTGCAGAGGATATGTGGTGGAAATGGCAAAACGTTCATCAAACCAAACAATTGTGATGTAAAATGACTTCGATCTGGACATAGAGCTAATTAGAATCAAACATTCTGGTGCAAAATCCAGTGAAATATCTAATAATAGTAATAAAAATAACAATAATATTAACGACAATAAAAATAATAATGATAATAATAATAACCCTTACGGTTTCAATAGGGTCCTTTCTACCGTCAGTGCTCTGATTCTAATGATTTGAATATTAAAGAAGAAACAGAATCATAAAGTAATATATTCACTGATCGTTTGGGTGAAATAAAAACACATCGGTGTGTTCTACAACAACACGTATGAAACACACACACACACACACACACTTTCACAAGCTGCTCGGGAAAGCTCAGACACATTTCAATTACCCGTCTGGAGAAACAGAGGAAAGACTTCCTCTCATTTCGTTTCAATCCTTCAGTCTAATGGAGAGAAAAGGAGGAATAAATGGAAAGATGTCAGGGTGAGCGATAAGTAATGTGATTACAGTGGAACAGTAATTGTGTCGGTTCCTCTTTGAAGTGACGACTGTGTTTGTTGGTCTGATTGAACGAAGCTGCTCTTAAAGTCGTTATTGGATTAGTATTTAATGCGACAAACTTCTTTAAAGTTCAATATTCTGCTTTAAAACAAGATCATGGACAAAACCAGAGAACGTTTGTGATTGAGGTTGAAGTATATTGACTTCGAGGATTGGAAAGACGTTTCCTCTCTGGCGGTTAGAAGAGTAAAAGCTCCTAATTTGATAACGACGTGTTTCACTGAAGCTCAGTCGCGTCATTGCTTTTCAATAAAAGAAAGCTTTTTGTCAAACATTTCTAAAGGACTGTTCCTGAGTCGACCCTCAGCTGAGTTCATGACTCGGCCTGTAAATCCTCACTGAGCACATTGTTCCGCGCTCCGGCTCCGACCGTGACGGGAACAATTCTGTTCTGCTGCTATTTCCTCTTATTTGTTGGACAGTTTACCGAAGGTGCATCGGCCATTTTGCCCGAAAATGAATTTCACGGCGGGGAAAATGGCCCGCGATGTGAAGATCGCTGCAGCGACCTGTCACAGTCCGACCAGTGCGCGGCGGCATATTTTCTTCTAATAGACGTTGATCCCGGCGCGGCGGCAGCTTAAATTGGTCTAAATGGCCGCCTGCCAGGACAGACAAAAGATCTGTGTTTCTCTGAGGTTTGACGCTGCGAAGTGCCTTATTACTTTATTTGTATCACGTCTTTAATATCTGAGGGGCGAAGCAGGAAACACGACAGATGTTTTCTGTGGAATTGGCTCGATTCTGTGAAAAACACTGAGGTCTGCAGTGGAGAGGTCTGCAGCTGCTGTAGCCGTGCTACATGCTACATGCTAAAGTGTTTACGGCTCACACACCAACTATGCTACATGCTAATGTATTTCACATTCTCACATACAGCAATGCTACATGCTACATGCTAAAAAGTTTTAGGCCCACACACCAGCTATGCTACATGCTACATGCTAAAGTATTTCACACTCTCACATACAGCAATGCTGCATGCTTAAAGGTTTTAGGCTCACACCTCAGTGATGCTACATGTCACATGCTCAAGAGTTTCAGGCTCACACACCAGTGATGCTACATGCTAAAAAATTTCAGGGCTCACACATCAGCGATGCTACATGCTAAAGAATTTCAGTTCTCTCAGACCAGCGATGCGATATGCTACATGCTAAAGAATTTCAGGGCTCACACACCAGTGATGCTACATGCTAAAAGGTTTGGGGCTCACATACCAGCAATACTACATGCTACAAGCTAAACATGATTAAAGTGACTAATACTCTCATCACCAGGAGCTCAGTCCCTCGATCTACAGTAGCATAGCGCAGAGTGGAGAGAGACGCTTAGCTCTGCGCTATGCTACTGTAGATTGTGAGGCTGGTGGAGGTGACGTAGCATCAACACAGAGGCTGGTGGAGGAGGTTCACAGATTGTTTGTGGAGTATGAACTAGACTTTGTGCTATTTGATAAATACTAGTATCGGTACTTGGTATCTGTACTCGGTATTGCGTAGCTAACAGTTAGTACTCCCACTTTAAGAAGTGTTATCGGTGCTTTCCTATTTATTTAAAACTAAACTTTCTACCAGCAGTTGCAGATCGCAGCATGTAAAATTCATAGTTCAGACCCCCACACTGGCAGAGCAAATCCCTGAGGCGCCCTTGAGCAAGGCACAGCTGCAGCTGCCGCACCAAAAAGCTTGAAAGACTTTATTTCACCTTCAAAGTGTCTCAAAAAATAAATAAATAAATAAAACAAGGCCACAGATCTTTCAGGAGGAGAGAACAAAAAGTCACCTCCAAATTAGGGCTACAGCTAAAAGCTGGAGCGAAACTGATTAACTCCAAATACCTGACAAAGTCACCAAGTGCAAGAAACTATTGACGAGAATTCAACTAGTACATGAAAGAGTTCAGAGTCTGTTTCTGTTATGTAAACCGTCACATGAAGAAGACCATGTAACATGAAGACCCGGGGAATCGTGCTTTACACACACACACACATACACACACACACACACACACACACACACACACACACACACACATTATGCTTTCACACTTCCCTTTTGTAGAACATCATCATCCTCCGGGCGTCATGTTTATATTTATCCCTCGCTCTACCTTGCTTTGTACATCTGTGAGAGATTCACACTGAAATGTGTTCTCTCCGACACACACACACACACACACACACACACACACACACACACACACACACACACACACACACTCACACACACACACACACACACACGGTCTCCAGGCCTTCAGTTCAACGACACACACACACAGATACTCTTTTCCATTCTTCTAAAAAAGTGCTGCACACTTTCACTTTTCAGTGTGAATAACTTCGCCGTCAGATCTGATCTGATTCCAGCTGACGAGTCCGAAACGTCTCGCGACACAAACGTGTGTCAGAAAAAAACGTTTGTAAACCTTTTGTTTTTGTGTTTTTGTTTCCGAAAAGTTTCGCATTTAAACAACAACATTTTGATGTCTGTTTAAACTGCAATGGCTGAAATTTATGGAATTAATGTGTAGGACCACAGGTTGCTGCTGCTGTTTGTTTTTGTGATGAAACCACACACATGAACGCAGACAACAATAAGTTCTAAACATCAACAATATGGACACTCGTACCGATGGAAGACAAAGTTTGTTATTACGGCGACTGTCGACCATAAAACTACCAAGTCCCAGGAGAGTACGGACTGGGAGTCATGACACTCTTATCTACTGAGCATGTGCAGAACAACTTTTTATCATGAAGAGTAGCAGCGTTTCTGAAAAGTTGTGTTTCCCCTGTGTACTAGAAGATGGAGCGCTTTCAAAAAGTTTGAACGAAGACGTGATCAAATCTTTCGAAAATTTACAATTTTCCCACCATTTCCATGGAGATGGATTCGGAGCATTTTCAAAAAGTTGAGTTTTGTCCCGTTTGTATGGCGATTGAGTCGAAGCGTTTTCAAAAAGTTCCACCTTGGGAGCTGTTCTCAAAAAGTTGCATTTTCAGTGGCTTCGAGCCTCGTAGTCATGATACCAGAGGGAACGCAATGAAAACTTTGGTTTTCAATTGAAAATCTTTTTGTGTAAACGGGGGTCTTAGCAACCTATTACATTAGCTTATTTGCTACAATGTCACTAAGCTCTTATTTACTGAATCGTGAAAGGTCAGTACACAGAGCTGTGAACACAGGACAAATAATCTTGAGTTTAGAGCATCTTCCTCCCACAAACTGAACTTAATGAAGTGAATCCTTCATCTATATAACGCCACACAAACACTGACAGCTAATGCTACAACAACACAGCTACAGTTTCTTCAAATGTTAACAAAGGTCTTACGGAGGAAGATGATCAAAAGGCAACTCATCACCCAAAACATTTGCATGTGCAGCTTTATCATTAACTATTTGTTTTAATAAACATGCACACGACTGTGATCAGTTCGTTGTTGAAAGAAGTAATAGTGATGAAACATTGTGACTTCTGAAGCACTGAACTGATGTAGATGCATTTAAGTAAGTCGCAGCAGGAAAATAAGCTTTCATTCCTTCATGTAAGTTTTATGTGGCTTTCACTGAACCTACCGACCGAAGCACTGAACAACTAAAGCAATATTGTAAAAATTGTCCAACTGTATATAGAATAAGGAAACTTTAAACTCACTCGTCCTGTTTCTTGTACCAAATATCTCACGATTTCATGATTGCTAATTAAAAAAAGGAAAATGATTCCTTGTTCTTTTATTCGCAATCAGGAAATAATTGGCCGTTTATGATTCATCGGCGCCTTTCGATTGAAGTCCTGGAACAGTAAAATGTCACATTACTAATGTCAGGCAGGCCACACAGCTATTAACAGTCCCATTCAATACTTGAATGCCGCCGTGACGTTCGCACAGTGTAGAGAGTTTCGTGGTGAGCCGGTGTTCCCGACGCGCTGTGGAAGTTGCAGATTTTCACGAAAACAATTAAATTCCCTCCTCGTTTGGAGGACTGAAAAAGCAAAAGGTCGGCAGGAGTCGTCGATGAAAACCGGCTCTCGACTCGGAGAAAACAAAAGCGGTCAGCCACAGCGAAACACGAAAACAGCACTTTCCTCAGAGACCTCCAATTAAACAGCAAAGGA
>OMNM01039789.1:0-21271 GCA_900302745.1 Parablennius parvicornis
GAAAGCATAATCACATCCTTCTCTCTCTTGAGAGATATTTCCCCCTTTCACAATAGACTGAGAGGATTGTCTTTTTTTGGGTGTGTGTGATGCTGAAAAGGTGGAGGAGGTGTTGCGAGGGGCTCTACAGCAGGCTGGAGACTTTTCTCACAATGATAAGATTTCTCTTAAGAAGGTGCTGATACCCGACTATCAGGACCATTTCCAAAATGCTGCAGTGCCTTGAGATTCCGTCGTATCTTCTGGTGAACTAGCAGATGCAACCTACATCAGTTGTCCAAGCGATGGCCCGACTCCCGACAGCCCACAGCGACCCGGGAATCATTTTTAATCCTCTGATCCTCTGAAAGACTGATCTACATAGATTCAACGCTTTAACTGGCTTCCTCATGGAAACCCACTCACACAATCCGCCTTTTAACATTTACTGCATAAGTATTTAATGTGATGATACAAATTAATTTAGAATCAATGGTGCGACTCTCTGTATGATTTCCTGTGTGGATCTCAGTGAAAAGGATTCAGGCTTACATAAACTGATTGGTAATCTCGTCATTTCATATAAAAACATATTAGAGAACCTATGGCGGTCCCAAAAACCATGCTTTTGCACAATAGAAACATAGGTGTTCTTTTTATGTAATATTTAAAATCATTTGCCTTTGCAGAGTGTCATGCAACCATCTGACTTATGTAACCATCTCTCATCTATATTACCTCAACATAAGGTGCTGCAGTACCTGATTATATAGAACCAACTTGTCTTTATTTCCATCTTGTGAATACTGGACTGGAGGTCATTTACATATTAGCAGAATTTAGTCAAATCGCAAAGGGTAGTGAAGAGCTCCTCTGTTCCTCTTCAACATCAAAACAACAATCACAGATAGAAAAGATTAATATCTACTGCACAGGCATATCAAGGGATACATACTTTGTCAGTGGACCAACACTGCTTCCTGCTTTATACTCAGAACACATACAATAAGTAATTGCAATTCAGTAATTATTGGTATGAAGTGCTTGTGTATACATGTTTGAAGGAACTGGATTCTTCTACACGTTACACTGGTGCTCACTTTACAGTAGTCGACCTTTCAGGCTTGCCCCCTAGTGTTACTCAGATAGAGCAACCTTCCTGAATTCATTCATTGAAGTAGTGGCTGCAGGTGTGCTGTGTCTTATACTGAAAAGGTATGAATCATACTTTGCTCCAGTGGATGTCAAAACTACTGAAATCCAAATTCCTGCACAGGTAAATAAATGTCTCGGTCATATTCTTAAACAACAGCATTATTACCTCAGTTTTGGAAAGTCTCTGCCGTCCGAGACTGTGTGTACTAATTAAACACTGCCACTAGGGGGAGACCTTGTCCAATGGTACGTCTTCACAGCGCAGGGTGACGTCCATCTCCTGGGGCATTCACGGGCTCCTCATACAAACATACAAACTGTCCAATTCTCATGTATTTAACACAGTTAATCCAGTTGACCAGTGGTATTTTCCCAACACAAATTATTATAATTTCTGCATAGGATATAAATATTCACAAATGTTAGAATACCATTAAACGATGTATTTACACGTGTTTGCCTCTTGTAATGGTATAAATCCTCTGATACCCGACTTTTACGTCCGTCCCTGAAGGCAACGTCGACGTCCACTTGTCAGTGAGAAGTGAGCAGCTGTCACACTTACGCTTGCGGACACCTGCTAAACGACACGTATTCTTTATTATTTTGACAGGTAAGTGTTTGTTACTTTTACAAATAGTTACCTGCTGTGATGCAATGCGTTGAGGGTGCTCGCACTTAACGGAAGCCGTCGAGTTCAGTGAAGTTCTTCATGCTGGTTAGCCGGTTAGCTAGCGCGTTAGCGAGCCGAAGCTTGTGCCTCGTTTATGAACTAATCTCTGTCATTTAAACCGACTTTAAACACGATATAGTTGATTATTTTTGAAGAAATATAAACCGAGAGGACCAGTGATGTTCAGCAAAAGAGCAGCTAACATGTGACATGATGTACTGGCCAGACGACAGCGAAGTTGGCCCCCGATTCGTGGCTAGCATTGTAAGCAGGTAAGGAGAAAGTTTAGGCGAAAAACTAAATAACAGACTATTATTTTATCCCTCTGTTGTTTCAATTTGTCTGTCAAATTCCAGGTAAAGTCTTAATGGGATGTTTGTATTCATGTTAAAAAAAATGGAGCCACATATTGGTGAAGGTTGGGTGAACCGTGGACAGGCCAACAGTATTTCAGGGAAGACACTCATTCACATTCATATTTATGGGCATTTTAAAGTTGCAATAATTCCCAAGGTCCTGTTTTTTGGAACGTAGGGGAAAAACTAGTATATGGAGTTAAAAGAAATAACGTAATTCACAGGACGAACATGTTAACTCTATCGAATAAAGCCAGGTCCAAATCATTATCGCTAAGTTATAGCCTCATGAAATCTGTACATTTATCTAAAGCATTAAAAGCTCATAGCATTGCCAATTCAAGATGTGCTTTCTGTAAGTATATGTTTTGAAGTTAGCAAGCTGCCTAAACGTCCTATAAATGTGCTAAAACTATGAATAAAAGGTGACCAGAAGCTTTTAGTTTTAAAACTACAAGCTATAAGTTAAGGTATTCCTAATTTGTGAAAATGAAACTTACTTCACACATTAGCATAAGCTAGCTTCTGCCTGAATCTCCATGTTAAATAATCAGTTCCCCATCCAAGAAAAAAAAAAAAAAAAAAAGAAAACTCTGAAGTCAACCAGAGTTTCAGCTCCAGGCACACAAAACCATTGGAATTCTATAGCTGACATTTGCCTGTCTCATTGAGAAACCAGTAGCTCAATCAAGTCAAATCCACAGCTGACCATACAGTGACGGCTATTTTTAGTAGCTGCCAGTGATCAAGGCTGAACTACACCCAGGGCAACATGGGAAACTACCCCTTGACCTGCAACATTGTTTCCCTGGGTGGTAATTTGATTAGGACTATAAATGTTGATTATTGGAGGGTTTGATCTTTAATAGACTAGTCTCCCAACTGTTCTTTCAGAATTGCAGCTGTTCTGAATGATAATCTGTTATTAAAAGACTTAGTCATTTTAATCAAATGCTAAAAAGACAAGAAGATTCTACTTGAAAAGTGGAAAATAGTCCAAATTGTCCCGTTTGTTGATGGACTAACCACAACCCGCTGAGTGCTCCAATGGTACCTCATCTTTTTCAAACCTTAAGCCTAAAGAGGAATGTTTATAAAGATTGATACCTGAAAATCCAAAGGAGCCCTTTACCCCATTTTTTCTTTAATTCTTGGATGTGTGTTAATCATTAATTGCCTTTAGAGAACTAATGTCCTTCCAACTCTCTGTTCAGCTTCATTATACACATTACATGGCTTCCTTATTCACACTATCATATTTTTGCTCTTGTGCTTGGTTATCCTCTTCTAAAATTGTGTGAAGCGCCATACGGAGGCGTCCCTCACTTTAAAAATCTGTTCTGTTGATGTAATGCCACCACTCCCAGAGTACATTTGGGCTGACATTTTGGCCACGTGCCCAAAGCCTTTACTTGTCTCCACCCAAGCCATTATGAAGGAGGGATCTTTGTACTCCCTGCGGAGAACATGCTGCTCAGGAGAAAGTAGTTCATCACATCCCATAGTAGAAACCGTCATTTCAGTACCTGCAAGGACAAGAAGGGACTTGTTCCTCTGACTGTACCCTCGCCAAGCTGCAAATGTGTCCACGCTGCAAACTCATCAAGCCCAGTCCTGCTTGAAATTCACTTCTTTTATCACTGCAGATTAATATTGGTAACATTTCATGTGATTCACACTCCACACATCAGATATTAAAGTGGTTGAATGTTTCGTCGGCATAGCAACTATTCTTCTTATTGTAGACCTGCATGCAATCACGAAGGTTTATCGTAGTGATTTTTTTTTAACTCCATTAGTAAAATCTTTATGTGAACTAATGTTTGAGCTGAAACACCAGAATTTAACCCTGATGCAAAAATTGGATGCACTAAAAATAGTCAGACTTTACGATATCTTTTTGGCATTATGAACAGCTTCTGATTTTTAGGGTGTGTGCCCACTTGTCAGGTTTGACTTGTTGAAAGAACTTTGCTGTGATAGGTCTGTTACTGTCGCTCACTGGTGGGATGAACACTCCTGTTACTGAGAATGAAAACTACAGGAGGAAGCAGATATGCCATGTGTTTGCACCTTTATGTTTAAAGCTATGTAAAATGTTGAGTAGCAGCAGGCCTTCCTCCAAATCAACAGATGAGCTGCAGACGAAGGAAGTTCTGATTCGTGTCACATCCTGTGTTTGTTTGGATATATTTGGCTGAAATGGGTAGAAAACCTGTCCAAGGCGTAACCTTTTCTAGAAGCTTCTACAACTCCAACATATAGTAAGCAGTTGGATAGATTTCCTTGTTTCAAGATGTGTTCATATTTCAATGAAGCCACAAAGTAATGGTTTTGTGTGGTAATGGCAGCATTCACACTACTAATGAACTACATGAAGGGACCATCACGCCAGAGCCAGTTTGTATGATAAACGATGAGCAAGCATTCAGGACATGACTGATGTGAGGTTTCTTCCTCTCTGTGCTTAGTCAGCATGGCTCGTGGGCATCAGAAAATCCAGTCCCAGCAGAAGAATGCCAAGAAGCAGGCGGAGATGAAGAAGGCAAAAGGCCATGATCAGAAGACGGCTGCCAAGGCAGCGCTAGTGTTCACCTGCAGTGTGTGCAAGGTGAGTTTGACATTAAACCAAACTGTGGCTCAAGGATTTTATCCCGGGAATTATATTTTGCCTGGTTTCTCTATTATATAAACACCAGCCATAAATCTGTGTGTCTGTTTCCACAGTCGCAGATGCCTGACCCAAAAACCTTCAAGCAGCATTTTGAGAGCAAACATCCGAAATCCCCTCTGCCCCAAGAGTTGGAGGGAGTGGAGGCGTAACCCTGGATACAAAACTCTTGGCAGCCCTGTATCAACTCTGCACTTGTCTCAGTCTGACAGCAATGGATGATCTAGCATATCCCAACCTGAAACCAATACCTTTTTATTTGTACTTTTCCAGGCCAGGTTGCCTTTGACATAACGCCCCCTCCCCTGTCAACGCCCCAGCATGTGTTTGAAAACAAGCAGTGCAGGACCCTCAAGTGGTTTTGATATGAGATCCACTGTAGACCTCAACCATCTAAAGAAGGAAAAGTGATGGCAGAAGACCCCGCCTCTTTTATTACACACAGCTCCTCTGACATGCACATAGGAATATTTTTGTGCATTAGGCTCTTGTACCGCTTCACCAAAACTGGTGGACTGTTCAAATATGACATGCCACAGTAAGTAAACGCAGCAGACCTACAAATCCTAGTTCTTACCTGAGTGAGACATCTCTGACTTAATTTTGCTGCAGTCAAAACAGACAAGTGACCTCATCTGTTCTACTAGTGTTGAATTATTAATTGACAGAAAATAATGACACATTTGTCACTTTAGTGTATTTCTTCAACAGTGACGTCCTACTGTACTACGATCTTTATGAGGCTAATCCTAATTTTCTTGGGTTAATAAAAATGTGACAATTTGCAAGCCGTTCGTGAGCTGATACACAAATTTTAAGAGCATCAAATGTTATGGGAGCTTGCCAGCAACATTTGTGTGCTTGTAAATGAATGTCTGCTCCGATTATGTAATATACCATTTTATTAAATTTTACTTTGTTGTATATCTGCTGTTTGTGGCTTTTCATTTGCTTTGTTGATGATCTGTTGTCTGATTTATTCCAGCCGACAAAACTACACATTGTTTTTGTGTTTTCATGGAATCTAAATCAACACACCTCCATAATGAAAAGTGATGATTGGTACACCTTATCTCATTGAAAGTTTTTTTTTCTCTGTTTTTATTCATGATATGCATCAAGCGCTTGGTGGTTTTCTAGCCTCGATAGTTATTGAACAGATTTCAGGACCTCACTGTTTACTGGCTGATGATTAAAGCCAGAAACGTGTACCACATTGTCACCTCATGGTCACACCCTTAATAACCCGGGAACAGTATATCACAGTAACAATTTTCACGTATATCAAGTTCAGCAGAAGAGCGGCAAAGTCTTGTTAGTCAGGAAGGTGTGATAGCAAAGCTTGGAACCGGAAATGATTTATCAATGAAGAGTTCAGCTGCAAGTAAGCCCCAATGTCTGAATGAAGAGTGCTTTGTTGTACTCCGATCAAAACGACTAGTAATAACATTTTCAAATTGTCTTTAACTGAGACTTACATCACAAGCTTTCCTTTACGCTTTACTCACTGATGGAAACACATTGATGGCATAGTATGTTTCAGTTGTTCACTGAAACTTAAAAGGGTTCCAAACAAAATATCCACTGCACCATCAGTAGCAGAAATCTGAGCTGTCAATACAGAATGGATTCATGCTTTTGTCGTGTCAACACCAAATCCAGAACCGACCGTCTGAATGTGGCGGCAGAAATCTAGACTCGTCAAATCAAGCAATGGTTTTTAAATCTTCTACTGTTCAACTGTGTTGAACCAGTGTGAACTGTAGCCTCAGTTTCTTGTTCTTAGTTGACCTTTCTGGCACCAACGATGATGCCACTTCTAAACTCTCTTTTATCATGTCACGATCCCCTTTGTCCTGCTTGGTTTAGACTTCATGTCTGCATTGAGTTCTTGCCATGTAATTAGCTGATCAGTTATTTGTGTTGACAAACATTTTAAGGCTTTACCTAAAGAAGTGGATGGTGTCGATGTGGCTCACACTACTTACCCTGAAACAGACTGTAATGAAATGTCACTTAGTTTGACCCATGCAAGGTAACAGAGAGCCACTATTTGGAGCAAGAATGTGGTTTAAGCAGCAAAATCTGTTGGAACTAATTAATCAGTTGAGCAGCATTAAAAGGTTTCTTTGACTGGTTCGTTATTTCTGGTCCCTGCTTCTCCGCTATGACAAATGGATCAGTTCAGCTCAAACTTGTTCCTGAAAGGTCACAGACACACCCACACTATTGCATCACATTCGTCAAGAACTTGTCACACAGTCTCTCAATCCGGTAAAATGACAATATTTTCCTTTTTGTTCATACTTGAAATATTTAAGGGTACTTTAGATCTGATTTTGCTGCATTCAGAGGACTCTAAGAGGGAAAAAAGCCAACATGGTCAGTGCATGCTGCCTGTTGCTTTAATGGTGCGAGAGTCTTGACTGAATGAGTCATAGCCTACATTGTTCCCTCGTCTCCTCACACATAGTCCACATCCTTCCTTCCCATCTGTAAACTTGTGAATGAAAAACACACAACACACATGTTCATTCATACAGAAGTACACATCTGCGTTTCAGCATTGCTGACCTGTCTTTGAATTCAAAAACACGACCAAAGGGTGGGAAAAGAGGAGCACTTGGACTAAATGAAATTAGTTGCTTTAATTAGGTGAAGGAATCCTCCCGGGCTGTAGATCATCTATTTTCAGACACGAGCCTCAGTCTGAGCTCTGAGTGCACTGGTGATACAGAAAGACTGGTGTGGATTTTTTACCTTTTTGTTACAGCTTGGTTCATTTCAATACAAGCAGACTAACTATACTTACCTGTATTTTCTTTCGGAAACTCAAACATGATAGAGTCACACCGATCAGTGACTATTCTAAGGCCAATTATGTATTGTTTGTGTTTATGTTCAGGTTATATGCTAAATTGTACTTTAATGTCAGTACACAGGTTCATTGCCATCTACTGGTTTGTCTCAGAGCAAATCATAATTGTATCTAAAGGGATGATTAAATCAAGGCACACCCTTTTTAAATGTGATCTAAAAGCATGTTCCTGATAATATAGTTACACCCACCTTCAGTTTTATCATTAAATATCCTTATTTTCAGTCTACTTGATTTTTAATTTTTTTTTGTAGTTTGATAAAGTTTATAATGAATACTTTTGACAGAAGATTTCTTTTGAATTTATACTCCTTTATATTTATGATGACAAGGACTATTCATCTGCTGTCAGTTTACATAATTCAACTACTTGCTAACATGTAACCTACTGTCTAGATCAGAAACTTGTCCAAACATGATTGATGTTTCTAGAAGGAACAGTGTTGAGTCGGTCTGTGTCCCGCGCCCAACTCAACATTTAGTCATCACTTATTATGAGGCTTGCACAGCTTTTTGCTACAAAGGCTTGTCTGAACTCTCAAATTCATGCACACCATCTTACCTGTCTCACCGGGTGATAAGATATGATTCATGAGTGGAAAGATTTCTAATAACTACAAATTTCATTTTCTAGGATACAAGAAACAGACATGCTGGCAGGTCTGCTGAAGGAGTCAGGGTATTTGGATAAAAGTACCTGGGAAGAGAGTCACTCTCCTTAAGACATGCTGTCTACAGTTTTGCCTGTAGACTTCCAAAACTACAAAGTTGATTTTGTTGCTTTGCTTGGGACAGGGCAGATAAGCAGTTTTATGTTTAGAATTTAAAATGTTGATGTCTACGTGTGCTCTTAAGAATCATTGCAAAACTTTTGGAATAATTTCCCAAATGTATACATATGATACATTGGATCAAAGTTACAGAATCTATTAATATATTTATTCAGATGTATGAACATCCCAATGAAAACAAAAAACACATTGAAATGATGATTGAGTGGAGAAAACAATGATTTGAAAAGTTTTTATAACTGTAATTTGCCATCTTGCAAGTTCATATTGCTATATTAATGGTAATTTGATTGTACATTTAGCTGTATTTGTAAAAACGTTTTTGTTGCTTGCTACCAGTATAAGAGATCTTGACTTATCTTTTGAAATATTTGTATGAATAAAGACGTCCTCTCCTGCTACTGCACAACAAACCCACCTGAGGGTATAAAGTCACCTTCACCTTGTATGGAAAACATATACTTCGCATGTAAAGTTAATGGGAGCTTGTAGCTGTGTCTGTAGGCTTATGTTTCTGACATTTTGTTTAAATGTTTTACACTTATGCAAGTCAGTGAGAGTATACAGAAGAGGACACAGGCAAAAGTGTATACATGGCAACAGGGTATAGAGTGCTTTTAAAACATCTTTTGAAACTCTTACTGTAATCTTTACTGAGTCACACTCTCTTCATTGTTTTGAAACTGAATTTGGTTGCCATGGTAGCATCTGTCTGACTTCATTCGTCCTATTGTAACTCAAACTCTAAAAAGTCTAGAAAAGACCAACTGTTTTTGATGATTTGACAAATTAACAGAACACTATTTCAGTGGAATAAGTAATTTCAAAAGTTCCAAACTATTCAGTAAATTTTGACTTATCGACTCCATAAGTGACTTTATTTGGTAACTTCCTCACTTATTTACATTCTTTTCAAACTTATTTAAAGAATAAAGTTAAAATAAAAATGTACCTTGAGTTTGTGAAATGTATGACAATATTCTATTTACCTTTACCCTTCCCTTTACTTTGTCTAAGCATTTTAAACTTACTTTAAGATAAATAATTAATCTAAAATTAATCATTATGCACACTATGCTCTTAAATTAAGGCAATATGCATATTTTACATGTACTGTTGCAAAAGACATTACAAAAATAACTTATATTTGTATAAATACTACTATATTACTTAACCTATCATGACCTACCTAAGTCTAACAGAGCGTGACTTCATATATTTGCATTCTGTATAATAATTTTGAAACATGTAATGTGAAATAAGTGTGACTTTTATACTTTTACACATCTGAATTCGTGCGATTATTGCATCAATTGACGTATTTGAATAGTATTGTAGTAGTTAGCTTGGTGGACGGTTTACATATTTCAAATGTATTAAAGTAAAAAGAAATCTTTAAAACCCTAGATAAGTGGGGTATGCACCCTAAAGGGATCAATAAAACAGACACCACTCATTAGATTTTACAGCGTCAACACCAAACGGAAGTTCCAACATCGATTTTCTATCCTATAATAGGACTTTTTTTCCCCCTCTGGGATGAAACGGGTCGGATGGAAAGTGTGTTCAGACAGTCATGGTCTTTATACGAGGCCGCGAGTATAGATTACATGTTTGCAAAAAACCTTTATTTGTTTGTCGAGAGCCCGGAAATCTTTAAAAGTTGCCCACTGCCTGCCTGACTCACGCGCCTCTGTCTGACTCCCATCGCCCTGGCAACTGGGGCTCTGACGTCACCCGTCCCGGCGCGACCCTGCTGCGGAGCGTGTGATTGGAGGGAAACCCCGTGGAAGAGCGGGAGAGAGCGAACATCAGCTGGAACGAGTCGCCCCGACTAGACTCTCACTCTGCTCTCCGTCACGCCTCTTTTGTTAGCAGGTACCGACGCCGCGGTCCGCCACATACCGACACGCCGCCCTGCGAGCGCTTCGAGGACGCCTCCGAACCCATCAAACCGCCGCCGCGTCTGCAATAGTAAGTGCAACACAAAAAAAAAAAAAAAAATCACTGACTCTCCGGCGCTCAGTCAGTCATTGTTCTGCGCTGCGCCGTTGCCTGAGCTGCTACTCCGCCGCTGTTTAAAAACCCGTTTCCTCCTCCCTCCTTCCGTTATCCGCTTCGTTTTGTGTGAGACACAATTTTGGGCCTACCACACACCGGCGGCTAAAAACGGATTTATCGCAAAGCCCTCCGCTCAGGTTAATTTTTTTTTCCGGGGAAGCATAAAAAAGGGCGTTCACTGCCCATCGTAGTAAGCCAGGCTCCGATTACTCGCTTACATAATTATATACCTGCAGCGGCCCTATTTCCTCCCAAAATCAGTGAAATCAGCCAAGGTAATCGTCACATTTTGCCTCGTTATTAGAGGGGTTTTGAGGTTTTTTTGCATGGCTTGCCCTGCTCGGTACACTGGGTGGGCAGGTGTGTCCCGGGTGACGTGAACTGGGTGTTCGACATTCCTCAGATGGGTGCAGGTGCTGCTGGGAAATCACGCTCACTTGTCGTGAGATTTTTCCTCCGCAACACCGGATTCAGGCGTGTTTCTCTATCTGCCAGTCAGGTCAGTCAGAAATCTGCTAGTTAATGATCGCTTTTTCGGGGGCATAGCAACAACTTCTGATTATATCCTGTCATGAATGAAAAGCCTCTGCTTCGAAAGTGACTTGATGTTTCCGTCTTTATATATGAAAATTTAATCTCCTTTTCATTTATTTACTACCTCCCCACTCCTGTATTTTCACATCTGATCAAAACTGGTTCAGGTGATTTGACTTTTTCAAACATCACAAAGTTTAACAATTGTAAATATAAGGCGTAATCTGCTTCCATTTCTTCTTATACCTTTTAGATTTACACTTTTGGTTTGTAAAAGACAAGCTTCTATCACCTTATATAAATTTGATATGGTCCCTTTTTAATTCAATTCAGTATATTCATAGTGACTAGTACTGGCAACTCTAGACAAACATTTACCTTGTGGCTTCCTATAACCTATTACAAATATGTAACTCAAAATCGAGACTGGTTTTAGTGAAAATAATTTTTTAGTTTATCAGTCTATGCAGTTTTTTTTTTGGCCAAACCATTAAACGTCATTGTATGGACACTGAGCTGGAAGTGCTTTTGCACACTTCTGCTTTCCAGAAAATTCTCTTCATACAAAGTTTGTATATGTCGAAGCACTTTGTTTCTCATCTCTCGTGAACGCCTGTACCTGACGGAGAGTAATATTCCAAAGTCGGTTGCATAAGGTGGTGTACCCACCCAAATCTGTGAGAAACGGATATGATTAATCAATCAGTAGTAATCTGATTATCTGTATAGATTGTTGATCTTTTAATGTTGTGTTAAGAAGATACCATATGATAGGAAACATCATTTTTGTGTTATCTGATTGATTTAGAAGTTATTTAAAGTTTTAGAGCGTTTGTGTTTCATTGCATACCGTAGATCGGGTTTTACAAGAACAACAGCGCTGTACTTCTCATTCATTAACGCTGAATGACCAAATCTCTCCGACCTCCCACTGCTTTCGCATTGTTCTTCCATTCACCCCCTCATCCAGTTCTCTCGTGCTCTTCTGCTCTTCCTCCCTCAGACCACACAGCAGCCATGACCGACAGGAAGTCCCTGGTTTTACTGGGCCAGCTGCTCGAGGTGGCCGAGCGCTATAAGGATATGGTCAAAACCATGAAGTCGGTGGCAGAGCTCGCCTCCAAGGAGAAAACTGAGCTCACCATTGATGAGCGCAACCTTCTGTCTGTCGCATACAAGAATGCGGTGGGCGAGCGGAGGTCCTCCCATAGGGCAATATGCAACTGGCTCCGTGACAATAAAGACAAAGGCGATTTACCACAAATTAAGCAGGTCAAGGAGGATGTCGAGAAGGAGCTCAACGAAATCTGCCGTGAAGTACTGGTAAGGCGCAAACGGGACTGAAATCAGGTTGGGGGCATTGTATTAGATTCAGATGGAGTTTAAGAGATGTCCAACTCAAATGATCAAACTTTAAAATGTAGTGTTCCTATTAAATGGTGGCAAAATCAAGTTCAAATCAATCAGAATCATTCATCAAGCTGTGGTTGAGTAATTATCAAAAAGGTGTCTTGTAACCCATAATTTCTTGACATAAGTGACACCTACTGGTGAACTCTGGCAACTGCTTAGACGTGGCCAGGATCTCATAAGGAAAGGGCAAAGATAACAGCTGATTGCAGGGATCATGAGTTACTTGTGAAGTTGTCTTTGCAATACTACACAAAGTAAAAAAGAAATTATGGATACACAAGCATGAATGTTGTACGTTCCCTGTGATAATATTATATGTGCAACACCTTCCAGTTGAAGTGTATACAGCCTCTGTGAACTACCCCAGCATATCATTTGTTCATATGAATGCTTAGAAAATATCTCCCACATCTATGCGTGCTTTGAAGGAGCCTGACATGTTAATACAGAGCAGCATGAATCAACGCTTTATTGCCTTTAAACCTAACAATACAAAAGTTGCTCCTCTGGTTGGACAGATATAACCATGATTAAAATAAAGAGGAAGAAGAAGAAGAATCGATGTGAATTGTAGCCTTAGGTTCTGTTTTTTCAGCTGAGGTTTTCTGTTCTCCGGGGTTGGAGACCTCCGGACTGCAAGTTCCAATAAATAATAAATCCAATAGGGAGCGTCTCGTTGCAATCAGGATTGTTGCAGCCGACCTTGAGGACAGGGTAGCTCGAGGGCCAGAGTTGGACCACTGCTAGTCAATCTTCTTCAAAGTCTGTGTTGTACAACCAGAAATGTCTTGATCACAACGAAGATTTATCCACATTAATGTTTCCTTTGTGTCATATTCAACCAGCCAGACCATTCTCTTTATGGTTCCACAAAGCATCTATGTGCAGCATTTGCAGACTATTCTTTGCAAACACTGGGGATGGTTGTGTTAGAATCCCAGCACGCTGGTTTGTTAAAAGCCAGTCTGTCTCTGACAACAACCACAACACTGTTCGGTCATGAATAACATGAATAGCGGCTCTTTTCTCTATTTTGATGGTTGATTTGAACTTGAAGTTGTCTTGACCACATCTATATACTCAAAAGTACTGGATGGCTGCAATGTAACTGGCTGATTATTTTTTTTTTTGTAAGGAAATCTTGAATGAAAATAGACACAATCAGAAAAAACTATTTTACAGTATAATGCCAAGAACATGGAGAAGTTTACAGTGAATGCTGAATGTAGATGCATTTCATGTTTCAGACTTGTTAATTGTCATACTCTTGTGTTCTCTTCCATTCATTTCACTGTTAAAACGTCATGCTGTCACTTGCAGGGGCTGCTTGAAAAACATCTGATCCCTCTCGCTGCTACACCTGAAAGCAAAGTCTTCTACCTGAAGATGAAGGGAGACTATTTCCGCTACAAGGCTGAGGTGGCTAGTGATGAAGAAAGAGATGGTAAACAAGCCCCATACGTTGCTGATAAACTGTTTTGTTTGTACAAATCAGAAAAGAGACGGCTTGTTACTGTTTGCTGTTTGGCTTCCTGTTTCTTCTGTGACTGAAACTTCTTGCCACCGATTCATTCAATCAGTTTTCTCTCGTTTTATTAGCAGCATGTTGCGTTGAAAAAGTGTTTGCCAACAATTGATTAGTATACCTTCAATCTTTTGTATGTATATTGTGCATTATATTTTTTATTGACCGCTTGACCACACTGTATTATCTTTGTGTCTGACCCATCTACATCAATGCAACAAAGCACGAGATATTGATAAAACGCATAAATACCTGATTTTGAGTTTGTTTAGTATTGTGTTTTAACTATTTTAGAAACTGAAATGAAATTGCTGTTGATCATTGCCTTCAAGCTGAGCTCAGGCAGACTGGTTGTCATTATTTTAGGGCTTGAAAAGAATGCAATTTGGGAGTAGAGTTTCTACCATTTTGAAGGTGGTAATCAAGGTCTAACACTTCTGAATCAGAGTAGCTATTTGAAATATCTACTTATCAATCTGCCTGCTTTCCTTCCATGAAGACATTATCTTGAAATCGGAGTCTGCCTACAAGGAAGCCCTCGACGTCAGCGAGAAAGAAATGCCGACCACACATCCCATCCGCCTCGGCCTCGCTCTCAACTTTTCTGTCTTCTACTACGAGATCAAGAACTCACCCGATGAGGCTCGCGCGCTGGCCAAGAAGGTAAAAAACTTCACATGCTCCAGACATGATGGATTGCATGATTTATTTATTTATTTATTTTACCCATACGAGTCATTTGGGTTGAAATTATTTGCAAAATTTCAAAAGAGATACATCCATAAATGTAGACTAGCAGTGAATACTATACAGATGAACAAATTAACACAAGCATTTCAGCTGTACACTCAAACAACATAGCCGTGTTTTTAGAACTGCAGGATCTTGTATGGATGTATTCATTTGGGGGAAAAAACTGTCTGATGCATGTTAACATTAATGTGGAAAAAAAGTTTTCTTTGCAAGGACTTTATTACAGATTATTTTTAGGCCACTGGATCACAGTCTTACAGCTGAATTTCTTAACTCGGTGTTCAGTGAAAGCCTTTATCATTGAATTGCACGGCTAACCGGAATTACAACACAGTGCAACAGTAATCTGTTACATATTGAGTGGTAAAGATAAGTGGACTAATAATGAAGGACACATGATAATCATCTCTGTGGTTACAGTCATCCAGAGCTGAAACCAAACAACAAACCTTGTGAATAAGAGACACAGTGTGACGAGCTGCAATAGAGATTACTACTGTAATCTATTGGGGGAAAGTTAAATGACATACGGAAGGTTTTAATATCAAGGAGGAACTGGGAAAATGTCTGTGATATTTAACTCCATAAAAAAAATCAATGTTCATAAATGTAATCTGTGGAGTTCCACAAGATTCTGTATTGAGACCACTGCTATTCCTCCACGACATTAATAATCTAGGTGAGTCTTAAAAACTAGCTTATTCAAAGATGAGACAGAAATACTTTGCTGTGGGGATAATTTGGAACATTGTTTGGAGACTGTGGACATCGATATTTTTCACATATATGAAACGGGACACTCGTGATGAACAAGCAAGTGTCAAATGTCAAATTCCTTGGAATAGTAACAGACAGTAAACGAAGTAGGAAGTCATGGATATCGATCATTTGCAATAATAAAGCTAAATGCTTCTTTAATTAGACAGTATCATCTGTATCATTCTGGTTCTTAACTTCCCCACACCTCAGAAAACTTAATCTCACCTTGTCAATGTATCTGGAAACATGTAAAACATTTGCACACTTTGGAATTTATGTTAATTGAGTTAGATAAACTGTAAAACCGGCGATAATCTGACATCTTTGTTTTTCTATATTTTGACAGTTGTAATTAATGATTTTACTTCAGAACTTGATGAGAGTCATCGGGCTGGAGTGAGAACAAGGGAGCAATCTATCATCAGTCTGCTTCCACCAAACGGCTACTACTTAAATTAATCTGAGGCCATTATATGATTTTTTTTTTTTCGGGGGGGGGCATGAGTATTGACTGTATTCTGCGTCTCTTTCAGGCCTTTGATGAGGCCATCGGGGACCTGGACAACACCCACCCAGAGTCTCAGAAAGACAGCACCTTGATCATGCAGCTCCTCCACGACAATCTGACGGTGAGCATCTCTTCTTCGCTTCATTCAGACTTAAACGATTACTTCAGCTGTGTATGGGCTTGAGCTTCAGTTTGACCACGACTGAGCTGTGCGCCATCTCCTCTTGTTGCAGCTGTGGACTCATTCTGACGGCGAGGGGGAAGGAGGGGAGCAGCCCGAGCAGCCCGAGCAGCCCGAGCAGCCCGAGCAGCCAACCGAGAAGTGAACCTCACCAAAACAATTATAAAGAGAAACTTTTACAAAAAAAAAAGAAAAAAAATACCTCTCACCAGCCTAAGTTGTGTGTGTGTGTGTGTGAGAAACTGCGTGTGCACAGATTTGTATGGTGACACTCCACTCACAATGTGTCTAGTGCAGTATAAATGTGCTGATACGTCTCCACAGAGAGAACAATGAAAATATTTTTTTCTTTTAAATGTCACTCATCAATTATGTGGATCAGTGGATGTGTTCTTTTTTTTTTTTTTTTTTTTGTCTGTCCACTTAAAATCACTCCTTTAGGTGAGAATGTGCCCCTTACTCCTGCCTCTAATCCCCTGTAGCAGACTGCTGCTGTAGGACATTGCAGAGAAACCTCTAGCTGCGACTCGGATCATTTATTATTACTTGAATTGAACTTTTCCCAGCCTTTAATAGACTAGAAGCACACCACATTAAAAATGCCCTCACAGGCATCAGACAGTATCAGCAATCGTATTCTATTTTTTACCTTACGCATCCATTTCCTTGTCGTTTGTATTTATTCCACCCTGTATGGATGGTACACGTGTCGCCTCTCGCTGGGTTTAATGTGCATCCAGGCGTAGCAAAGGTTTTTCTCTTATTAAAAAAACTATTTAAACTTCGGTTGGTAGATTTGTTGACAGGATCGCATTCAATTTACATTAATCTTTTTACTGGTGAAGTGGGTAAACTACATCCACCTGCCATTTTGTTTTTGTTTTTTTTTTGCATACTTTGAATTCTAGACAAGCCTAAAATAATGAACAACTTGAATAAAACAAATGGCTCAATACTGTAACTTTAGACTTTTTTTTCTTATCAGCAGCACAAAAAGATGCTTTTTAAGTGGCTTTCTACTCTTTATATTCACATTTTTTCATTTCTTTTTGGGTGTTTTGTTCCCTTTTGACTTCCCTTGAATGTATGCATTTCTAGTAGTGCGGTGTTGAGGGGTTAGCGCTGCTCTGTAGCTGGCAGGTTTCTGTGCTTTAGGCTTTAGCTCTAACCTGGTGGCTAAATACATTTACCACCCGTTGAAAGTACATGGTGTCATAACTAGGACGAAGCAAATAGAAACTGAATATTAAAAGTAAAATTGGTAGAAAAGCTCAGTAGGGCCAGTTTCTTATACTGCCTTGTTTTAATAAAAGCTGGGATGCAAGATTCAAATGGAGTACTTTGGCTATGTGCTATCATGTAAGAGGAATAAAAAAAAATTCAAACTGCTCATGGTTTTGTTTGCTTTCTTCACATATGTGCAGTATGTGGTTTTTACAGCAGAGCATCAAATTGTCACATATTGTATATGTACGCGAGGGACACAATCTGGTTAAATTATGAATTGATTTTAAAGCCTAAAAATATAAAAAGAGCTATGGGTTTTAAAATGCTCCAGAAAGGAAGACTTTTCACTGACGACACTGCCCTCTGCTGATGGTAACAACTGTAAAAGGCTCTATCATGATCCATGGGGACTACATGGGACTACATGGCGGTGTAGTGGCTAGTAATCGGGTAACTGTTGAGTTCACTGGTTTGAGTTCAGGGTTTTGTTTATAGACTTGTACTTGTTTGAGAACATTTTGTGTCACAGCAGCAGACTCTATAAATGCTGTCTTGTATATCAAAATCAAGAAAATTTAAATGATGTAACAAAAACAAAACAAAAATGAAACAATTTCTGCCAGCACATTTTATCAACGACATCTTTCTTATCATTTGTGACCAAAGGGTATAGGCTGAAGTTAAACTTATTTTGCCTAACCCTGTACATGATACAAGTAAAGCTTCTACAATTGAGCAACACAACAGAAACAATTTTCAAAACTGAATACAACATTGTTGATGTCAATTTCAGAGGAGACTGCCTTTTATTTGCCATCCCTTAAAAAAATGCAGAAAGTACAGCAGTGGAATGAGATTTTAAAACAAAAACAAGAATGATTACTTGTATTAACAATGCATGTAAATATATTCAATGCACAATCTAGGTACATGTTTCACTGCAGTGTCTGAGGTAATTGGTCCGTATATTATAGTTGCTATAATTACTTCAGATAGCCCTACATCAACCAAAAACCTATAAAGTATTTGCAACCATTCAGAAAATGTAAATAATATTGGTAGATGTCAATTTGGTGTATTTTTTTTCCACTTTATTTAGTCCGATTGCAGTCAGCCATGTGCAGTTGGTGGAGGCAGGATGATCAATCAAAATCTGAATTTTGGAAAAAAAAAAGTCCTCTATGGTTTGTCATGAATGCCAAGCATGACATTGGTACATGATGGTACAGTGCTTTACTTCAAAGTTAATGCTTTAATCAACTATTCCTAATATACATATAACATTTTTTAAAACATGAAGCAACATATGGTATATATTTGCAAGCTATTCGGGCTGTATCCTTGTTATTGATTCTACTATACACATTTATTACAACTGCATATGCTGTCATAACAAAAGTGCAAACAAGTCTCACCTAACAGCAGTTTGTGTTCCTTTTATGTGGTTTTTAGTCAGTTTTCATCTTTTTATTATGGTTATCTATAGTCTATTTGTATGCATGCTGATGTAGCATCTGTTGTTTTTGATTGTTTCATGAGAGTGCGTTTTGTATAATAATTACGATTTTAATAATAGTGTTTAAACACAATATTTGCTTTTCCTGATGCTGTTTTTTTTTTTATCTTTTTTGTCAAAATGAGCTTCTCTCCAGAATTGTTTCGTGTCATATTGTATTTCTGACCCTCAGACGGTTGTTCTATTTTGTTTTATGTTAATACTCAGGATATTAGTCATCAATTATCAAGCCCACTTCAGTATTTGTGTGGAAAAAAACGATCAACACCAGCAGTCATTTTCAGCCTGTCCCAAAGCCTTTTACATGATTTCATCATGGTCTGTTAAACCCGCCCCCTCCTTACTACAACGGGCGCTGATTGGTCCGTTCCTGTGACGTAGTCGCTGGTATATATTGATTAGCCTCCCCCTCACTTCCTCCCCCTCTACCCGGCTGTCAGTGGAGTGTGTGTGCCCTGAGCTCGCTCGGCACACGTTCTAAAAAAAAAAAAAAAAATACAAAAAAAAATTCAAAACTTGAAAAACAAAAAATATATATATTTTTCTTTTTGTAACACGTCGGTGAAGCTGGACTTAAGACACTCAAGGACCGGACGGTAACGTACAAGAAGAAGAAGAAGACGAAAACGGCTGCTTTAACGTGTTTTCCAGTCGACGTGAAGCGAGGCCAAGTACAACTGCTTTCTGCTTGCATTTCCGCATGACACGTTAAACTAACACTTCAGGTCAGTTTTTATATCTGTCCACGCGCTACATTTGACCCCCCAAAAAACACTACAACTGTTCAATTCAACCGTAAACCGTCCGCATTTCGCCCCGGACTTGCGCGACGTCCGTGACCGTTGGATACGGTTCGTGAAGCC
The DNA here is from genome assembly GCA_900302745.1 of Parablennius parvicornis. Lineage (NCBI taxonomy): Eukaryota > Metazoa > Chordata > Actinopteri > Blenniiformes > Blenniidae > Parablennius > Parablennius parvicornis. Next base: position 19,844 of record OMNM01039789.1, read on the forward strand.
CACCACTTTAGGCGAACAGTCAAGCTAACCGCCGCTCGGTTTAGCAGCGCCCATGCTACGCCATGCTTTACCGTGAGAGCATGCTCAAACGGATTTCAAAATAAAAGTGACGATCCAGTTAATATAGTTTTATACCACACAAATTAACATTACAGCTAACAATTACACAAAACAACAAACATCTTTAATGAATAAGTCAATAATTCAAACTATAGTAGTCGTATATTAGTAAAATGTACTATCAGCTGAAGCAAAAAGAATATAAAATGACCCACATGTTTCATGTATTAATGTTACTATAATCCTATAAACATCAGTCCATTCTAATCACTTCATTCAAATTAAAAACCCATCAAAACATCTTGGCAAAAGACAGAAATATTTTATATTATATTGCATCGTATTCTAGATTGATAGTAGGCCAGCTCAGGATGTGGCATATCATATCATAGTAAGAGCCCTCTTAAATAGCACATCTGCGCTCCACTCCCTCTAATTTGAGACCAATATTGAAAATAAATTCACTGTTATCATACACTCATTCTATGTCAGAATGATAAATAATCTCAGGATGTCACTGGCCAAGTTCCTGCTCAAATCTGATTCGGATTTATCAAAATAAGAGCCCTGTAAAATGACACAGTTAGGCTTATTTCGCTGTAAATTTAGACAGATATGAACGTGTTTGGCAACAAAGGCTTTTAATTTGAAATACATAATCGGAATCGGAAAATATTTATTAGCTTAATAAATATTAATACATCACTGACTGAAACTGAGGTGTTTCAGAGTTTGATTACTATTCGATTCCTAATTGTTGTTGTAGTAATTAATCATGCACACATTTATTAGCATTGTTGTTGCTTATTATAAATATTATTATTATTAGCAGTGGTATTAATCTGCATTTGAAGGCTTGAATGGGTTTTCCGAAGTGGGGACTGCCTTGACATGAGTAGCCTTCCAACTGACATTGAAAACTTTTTTCCCAGGTCAAGCTCCAGTCTCATAGTCAGTGAAAATGAACCCCGCCACTCCCAGTTACCCCATGGCCTCCCTGTACGTCGGGGATCTGCATCAAGACGTAACCGAGGCGATGCTGTATGAGAAATTCAGCCCCACCGGATCCATCCTCTCTATTCGAGTCTGCAGGGACATGATCACCCGTCGTTCTCTCGGATACGCCTATGTCAACTTCCAGCAGCCGGCGGACGGTATGTGCTTTTTACCGGGGATACTAACAACAAGTACCTTCCGTTACCCCACACATGATGGTCTCTCTCTCTCTGTCTCTCTCTGTCTCTCTCTGTCTCTCTCTCTCTCTCTCTCTCTCTCTCTCTCTCTAGCTCTCTCTAGCTCTCTCTAGCTCTCTCTAGCTCTCTCTAGCTCTCTACTGCCTTGCTATCTCTCATTTGTCAGGACAACACC
>OMNM01039790.1:9437-28030 GCA_900302745.1 Parablennius parvicornis
CCCATTGTTCATGTTTGACAACTGCAAAGAAATTAGCAGTCTTTACCATGATTCATCATCTTTGAATCGACTGGTTGCTAAGGTGATGAATCCACGGTGTATGTGCAGAGTGCTGAAATCCTGCGGAGTGTGTGGAGAGCGCTGTCCTCAGTTTGACACACACATACCGACTATGTGGATTAAATTGGAGGTTGGACTCGGTTGTTACCTCTCTTGGCCCTGATGTTTTAGGATTTAGAGAAAAATGTCCCAGATGCTAGCGGTTAAACCTCTTGCTGTGCGCTCAAATGTCACCCTCATCAACAAACACTTCCAGACACATACACACACACACACACACACACACAAACACCTCCCACGCTCTCATCTGTACACGATCACACAACAACCGCTTCAAAGCCACACGTATTCATCAGCTCTCTCTAAACTCCTTTTATCATATCTCAGTATTCATATGCTAAACAGCCACATGGATTTTGGGTTTGTAAAGTAGAGCATGGCAGTAAGGAAGGTAAACATCAGGTCAAGCTTTTGTCCAGCTGGTGTTAGTTTTTGGTTTATTAAGCTTGTACGAACAAATGTTTTCTCCTGTTTTGCATTTGGTGCAGTGATAAAAGCACCGCTTTGCCTGAATCTCTCTGATGCAGTGATCACATGGAGCCAGGTAGCCAAACAGGAACCTCTTAATCAAATACCCAGCTCATGCCAGACTAGTCACCTGTTATGTGCCAAATTCAATCAGCCTGGACAGACAGAGTGGGTCCTAAACCACTAATGAAAAACTCATTCTCTGTTCTCTTATCTCCATCCACAAAGTGTTATCTAATGATGAATACACAAGCTTATACAGTGATCAGCAACAACATGATGAAAACCTGCCTGACACAGTGAGGGTCCCACTTCTGCTGCGAAAGCAGTCCTGAGCCATCAAGGTCTCGACTCCACTCGACCTCCAAGGGTCTATTGTAGTATCTGGACAACCACAGCACATCATTAGGCCCTGCTGGTTGAGCCTCATGTAAGAATAATGGCAGACCCTGTTGTCAGTTCACCACATTTTTAGAGAAACCCATCACAACAGACCAGAAACACCCCACAGGAGTCAGTTTTTGAGATACTCTAGCTGTTATGCTTTGGCTTTTCCCATCTGCTTTAGTGATGTTTTTGTGACATGTTAGGATGTAATGCACGCTTCACCTCAAAGTGAGATCAGAGTAACTTTGGAAATTAGATCAAATGTTTATTCACAGATGATTTTGTGCAAGCTGCTGTGTAAAGAGCTGCATGTGGCCGTTGAGTAGCAGGTTGCAGGCCCCTGGACAAATAGGTACCATCACAAAGAGATACTGCTAATTATTCACTTCACCTCTCCTTGGTCATAATTTTATAGCTGATTGGAATGTCTTCAATAATCAGCATTTGCATTACATGTGCTCCACCTCATTAGCCTTCCATAGACTGACAGGGCTGGATTATTGCTGCTAATACCAATTAGTACGACTGTAATCCCTGGACCTTTAAAAAAAAAAAAAATTATTATCCAATAAATATTCAACACCTAATTTGAGTCATTTCTTAAGCAAATAAATCCTTCTTTGTCCAAGCTTCTTTCTGTTGGTAAAGTCTGAGTCTGTTCTCTGTTGACCACCTGATTTGTTCCTGAAAATGTTGCACAACGGTAAGTACACTGCTTTATGTCCACAAATGAATAATAAACCAATTAAGCAGGAAAATTACATGCAGATCAGCTGCTGATGATAAGAGGAATAAACATGTCAAACTTGTGGAGTCCAAGTACTTTCGAGGAATTCATATTTCCAGACTGTAACGACATGTGCGAGCATACAAACAGTGAGAAAATTAATTTGCAGTAAGAAATCATCCAGTTGAGCAAAGAGATTGTTTGAGGTTATATCAGTCCACTGTTTCTGTTGGCAGCGACGACGTTTTGACCAACATGTTCACTGTGGTTGTCCGTCCTTTGTCTGCTCTGTGATGAAAACAAGGAATAAAACTAATCCAGTAGGCAGCGGCAATCCGCCAGGAGTTGAAATGAATGTTTATAAAAACAGAACGTTCAAATAATATTGATTTTAGCAATAGCATCTAAGAATAGAAAACATGCCTAGGCCTGACATTTAATACAAACACCAACTGGATGTTTATGATCAGTGCTGGAAAGTGACGTCCTAAGAAAGCGCAGCAGCATGGACATGATTATCTTGGGTTTGAAACATTTTTATTCATGCATGACTGTAAAAACAACTCGCCACTAGTCATTCCAATGATCCCTCACAGATTAGTTGTGGTGAACCTGCATGCTTGTAATGTTTGAAGCTGTTAATCATTGAATTTATAATGTGGCATGAATACTAGAAAGTGGGCGAGGATGAAAACATTCAAACAGGATATGCATCAGTAGAGCTGCCTCCCCAAATCTGTCAAGTGTGTATCAATTTAGGAGAAGGGAAGGGAGATTGCGTTTCAAACATGTCACTGAATTAACACAATTTCCAATTAAGACTTTCATTCCTTAATGAAAGAGAGGGACAAATAGAGCGTCCGAAACAGATGAAGGAGATGAATTGAGCTCTTTAGTAGTTTTACTAGGAACAGGCTTAAAAAGGCTTTATACTTTCTTCTATTTGACTTTAATATTTTTGAAATCTCTTGATTTACAGATCAAGTGTTTCTGAGATGTATTTTTCTGTAGGTGTATGTCAAAATTAAAAGTGCCTCACTGTCTACCAGAGGATTTTTATGTTTTAGTAAAGACTCCAGTGTATCTCTGAAAGACGTATTTCAGGAGCTTCAGATCCAGCCTACAGTAACAGTGGGACCAGACAGCCTCGGGTCTGTTTATTATATTACATTTCCAGTGAGATGGAGGGTAACATTGGCTTGATGAGAGGGGCTCCAAGAAAACAGATATCAGGTGGGTTTTGTCTTCATGAGGATGAGAAACACATAATCATATCCTTAAATACTACAACGGCGCACACAATGAACTTAGACATATTAAATATTTTACTTGATGTTCATGCTTGAATAAACACCAAAAATATATATTTTTCAGAAATTGTCGATTGACGGGCTGGCTGAATGGATGGATGGATTTTCTGAATATCTTCTTCCAGATTCCTTGCATTCCTTTCTTGTGTGTTTTGTCCATTTTTTGCGTTGACCTGCTACATACAACTGATGCCTCCACAGGCCTTTTCCCTCCTGCCCTGTGTGATGGTTTGTCATCAATCATACACTGACTGGTATTTCCAGCCTTGAACATAATACATATGCCATATCTCTGTGGTACATGCTCTGTTGCCTTAATGCTGAGGGAAGCATCTTTTTTTCCCATCAAATACAAATATGAAGGCATTTGTAGCTATAAATGGTCCCGTCTTCTTTGAGGCAAGTGTCTGTGAATTATTAATTCCGTTTGCACACTGACAGCACATACAGCCAAATATAAAAACCAAGCAGGATGACAAACAAGGAATGGTAACACACAATAGATGTTTACATTTAGTTAACCAATCAGTATGTTGTTTGCATAAAAATCTGTGAGAAGAAAAGGAGGTGTTAATCCTGCATTAGCCACACAACAGATTTTTCACTGTTCTCACAAACAACGACACGGAATAGCTGCTACACTATCACGTACACAGAGAGAGAGGGAGAGAGAGAGAGAGAGAGAGAGAGAGAGAGAGAGAGAGAGAGATTGAACTCATTCTGCTTTAGAGTTGCTGATTATTTTTCATAAGGATAGCTGTAGTTCATTTTTAACTACTCTCTAGGGTAGTGCCAAACATAAGACCCGTAGGTCAAAACTGGCCTGTAACAGGCTCCAATACGGCCCATCAAACCACCAAGCAAATTCAAAAAAATTTAAAGACAGCTTTTTTTGTTTGTAACAGACTTCTAAAGATTAGGAGGCACATCGTAACACAACACAACACAACACAACACAACACAACACAACACAACACAACACTGACACCTGAGTTGAGAGTTTGAAAAAGCTAGCAAACTAATATAATCCTCAAAGCCATGCTGTCTGGGTAAGTTTGTAGCAGCTATTGATAATTTTGCGGCCTTTTGCTATATTTCCACCAGATGGTATCATTAAAATTGACTTTATGTTGAGTTTGTTGTAATTTTTTGTTAGAATTTTTTTTGTAAAAATGTTGACATTTTCATCCAGTATAATCTGCATCAACATAGAAAAACTTAAAAGTTGAAATTTAAAGATTATTATGGCCCTGTTTGACCGGTCCGGCCCACTCAAGATGAATTTGAGTTTTGTGTGACCTCTGAACTATATTTTTGACACCCTTCCTCTAAAGTAAAAACACCATGTGTGCTTATGAGTGATAATCAGATTAATATTTGTTATGTGTGCATGTGCATACTATCTCTAGAATAATAAATAAAACACAGCAACACACGCTGTTCAATGTGATGCAATGAACTATATTTAGTACTTTTACACCTTATATATAAATTAAAAGGCGTTGCACTTCTCCATTTTTTCCTCCCTCATATATAAACACAAAATGAAGCTTCTTCCATCTCATCCTACACACACACTTAATGAAACAGCCCATATCAGATCATCCCTTTTAAATGATGTTGCCAGAAATACAGCAGCCACGTCACTGATCCCGGTAAGGCTTGGAATAGAACTGCACAACCACAGTACTAACATGATCACAGCATGCTCAGTTGCATAGGGGGTGGTACTCATATACTCAGGGTGAATATGTACTGCTGTCCTTCACCCTCGTTCTGAGTTCTTGTGTGATTCTGCGGCTGTAGAGTAAAATCGTTGCATTTGCAGATCTGTTTGCTGCTTGTGTACGAGGCTTCTGGCACAACAAATCCCGCAAGCTCGTCTCGAAAAACAGATCTCCTCACTGTCTGTTGAAGCGTCTTGCAGATCATGACCAAACAGTGTGCTTATGTCTGCTGAGCCGGTGGTCTTACAGAGTACCAGTCTGCCCAGTTTAACATTCCAGACACCCACCATATGAGCCCTGCGAACAACAGCCTTGATCCACGCGCCGCTCTCGTCTTAGCCAGGCTTCCAACAGGCCCGCAGCAAACGGCAGAGGGTTTTCTGCACGATGTTCAGGGAGTGAAAGTGTTTGTTTTGTTGTAGTAAACATGAAACAAGGCAAAGCAGCCCAGTTTGACTAGATCATGCGCCTTAATGTGTTTGGCAGAGGAACACAGAGAAGGCGCTGTGATAAAACACGAGACATAAGAACAAAAAAAAACAACAACAGAGGAAACCTTGTGAGCCACCATTTGTTTTTTCATTCCAATTAAAAATCTGCCTGTCACATACAAGTTAAAAGGCTGAAGGGTTCTTGTATGTCCCGCATTTCAAATATAACAGCACACACAGCAAGAAGTAAAATCAAAAGTCATGTTAATTTTATCACAAGTCACTAATGTGTGATTAATCCCAACCTCCACACAGCTGAAACAAATGAGCAAAGTAAGATATTCCCCAGGCTCCATGTTTATTGTACAGTAGTGGGGATTCTCAGGAGAAACCACCTTTTAGAAATGAACCTGAAAAAACTGAAAAGTGTCTCTAATTAAACAAATCCCTGCAGTGTGTCAGTGGCATCAACTCTCCAAATAAAATATTTACTCAGTTATATTAAAACGTGCTTTGAAGTTTGACATTGTGATGTTTAAAAAGGTGATCACAATTTAACAAACCCTAATGAACTATTGAGTTTGACAGACAATTGTCTCTAAAACCCAGACTACAGATTAACCACAGAACAAGAAGGAGTTATACAGGGTTTTGTTTTTCTGATCACAGAAACTGATGGTGCCGGTGTGTGTGATCCACCGTCTACTGCTAGAAACGCTCTGTATATTTACCCTGTTTGTGTCACTTGTCACTTTGCACATCATTCATCTACTGCTGTATGATCACCACACAAAGCCACCTCAACCCTTTCTTCATCTTCCAAAGATGTGTTTAATTTCAATGATGATGGACATAAAACATTACCCCCACTTCTATTGGAGATACCAGCTCATCTCTTGCACGCTGCTGCTTCACCGGTATGGCGTACGCCACTGTGGCCAAGGTAAACGCAGTAGTCAACTAGTTAAGCTGAAGGCTTCCCTTACATTTTTTTTTTTTTTTTTGATTTCATGAGCAGCATGCATTTTCATTTCAAGCCACTCGCTGGACCCTGTCGACATCTGGTTGGTACCTGTCGGTTCACAGTTACAGTTACAGTCACACAGATTCAAACCACCAACAATAGTCTCTCAACCAGATCAGCCTGAGCAGCACTCACCAAAAATATATAAAGCAGCCAGTATAGATAGGTTGATGAATTCAACATTTTGATGAAAAGTAGTAGAGAACAAACACACAACAGCAGCAACACGTCTCAATCTGTGTTCTGGATCACATCACCCACCCACCCAGCACCCTATCAGACCCAAGAAAGCCCCAACGAATCAGACCAGAGGAGGCCACAACCCTAGCAAAGCTTTGTATCACGCCATATCTGAAAGTCTCCAAGGGACTTCCTACAGTCGTTTTTATTCTCTATGGATTCTGATAGCCGTTGACAATATGGTTTATTTATTCATTGTGACAACTGAAAACATTCAACTACATTTTGACTACTAAAGACAGAGTATGTATGGGGTGAGAGTTCAATCAAGTGAGTTTTGAATGAGATTTGGCCTGCCGGTTTTACTTTGATTTTGAAAGACAATAATATGACACTTCTTTGTCTGGTTTGCTGGTGAAGTAGCTTTTATCATTAGGAAGGGAAGATAGCCTTTATCCCAATATGCAATGCAATAAAAAGGATAAAACAGAAAAATGAAAACATAGCCTGAAATGCAAATCAAAGCTTGCCTATAACAGATCAATTTGAATTCATATTCTACAGAAATAAAGATAAAGTGAATGGAAAAATAAAGCATGACAGATGAAGGCAGAGGCCAGATGCCAAGACCATCCTGAAAGAAAACAGTTTGGTCAATGTTCACCTGCAAATTCAAATATTGCTGCACGGAGAGCCACCATGTACTGGGAGTAATTCAGCTGACGAGCCGTGACTAATGACTCTAAATCTTTGATAAACCCTGTGAACATAGAGAGCATGAGGCAGAGGCTCAGGTGAAAAGAGCATTTGTTCTTGAAATTTGAAAGTCAATCAATCAATCAATCAATCAATCAATCAATCAATCAATCAATCAAGCAATTAATGTATGCAGATGTGCATCTTTCGTCCCATTATTTGGTTTTGTTAGCAGGTTGAAATCTTTCTTGGTCTGCTAGCATCTGAAAGTTTCAAAGAAATCTAGAAACGCTGTAATGAGCTGTAATTACTGCTTACAAATTTCACTTCTTGCTCCCAAAAGCTTATCCTTAATCATTAGTGGCCCATTTTCTCTTTAATGGCAATTCAGCTAGATATATATGTTCTTGTTTTATTCTTATTTATCTTTTTTTATATATAATATTGATTAAATACAAAATAAATCTATTTGCTTTCATTATTGACAGGGTATGGTACCATCAAAGCAACAAAACTAAATATTCTTTAAACTTTACCAGATTGGAATTATGGTTATTGTGAGTCAATATACCGAGAGGGGACACACTGGGGCTAGAACTGACAGCCTTTGCAAACATCTCATTGCACATAGTGAGCATGGTAACAATGAAGGAAAATGTGTAGTCACTCTGTATTTTGAGATGTTGAGTTTATCCCCCTCGACATAAACATCACCTACCTGGCTTCATCTTGAAATAGTAAGCAGTAATGAAGTAAGGTATGGTGGAACACTTGGTCTGACAGGGAATGGGACTGAGCTCCTAATCTTATGACACCACCATCACACATTTTATAATGTTAGGGTGACCTGCACCTCCTGCTTGTTGATGTAATGTCTTACTGAGGCTGTTAATCCACAACAGTTCTGAAAATGTGGCTGAGAGCATTTAGAAATAGAAATGCAAATGATGACAGCTTTACAACTCTATTAATAGAAAAGATTATTAAGCTTTCCTTGCTTTTAGCCATTACATCCTTTCAATTCAATTCAATTCAATACAATTCGATTCGATTCGATTCGATTCGATTCAATTCAATTCAATTCAATTCAATTCAATTCAATTCAATTCAATTCAGTTCAGTTCAATTCAATTCAATTCAATTCACTTTTACAACACAGCCAGACTGATTTCAGCCTGTCATCCTCAGAATTCAATCATGTCCAACTCGGTTGCTGCTTCATCTTCCACTAAAGGGGTTTGCAAACAGTCTGAATTTGCAGAGAAAGGATTGATGATAAATGTTAGATGTGATCTTTTTTTGCTTCAGGTTACAGAAACTGTCCTCAAATCTCTGCTGTAGACCTTCAATCAGTGTGGCACAGTGATCCATTTTTCCCTTTGAGAGGGCCGGTCCCTCGCCACATGCTGCTGACGAGGGAAAATGAGCGTGCTCTCTCTTCTTTTGAAGATGGGTCTGGGTCTGGGTTTAAATTTGTTGTCAAATGCAAATACCTTTTGCACAAGGTCAGGTAGCATTTTGAATTTTCCCTCCAGATCTAAATCAGTTTACCAAGAGGATACAGAATGTCAACAAGAAAACTGTATGTATGTCATGTAGCCTGGGTTAATCTTTATGTTCCTCTTTAAGAGAGCCGCCGAACAGTGAAGTGGTTATGAAGAGAAGAAACAGATCAAGGTTCAGCAATGACATTTTTGACTGAGAGTACAAATAAAAATTCCCAGTTTCAATCACAGGTTTCATAATTTGTTCCATGTTTTGTGTCTTCGATACCATGTGCTCTTTGTGGATAATGCAGTGATATGTCCACAGAACTGGAATACGATCATCAGATTTACAGAGCCAGTAACGCCTCATAGTACAGTAACACATTACTTTACTATGACCATCATTTTCAGTAACAAGTAATCTAACGCGTTACTATTTCCGAAGCAATTCATCAGATTAACGTTACTTATCCAAGTCACTGTGCGTTACTATTGTGGCTTCCCACAGGACGAGTCTGTAAAGTCGCTAGATTACTGAACAGAACAGAGAGCGATGAACCGGGTTGCTCCTCCATTCCATTACCTCCAAGCTGGCACACACACACACACACCACACACACACACACACACACACACACACACACACACACACACACACCAAGGCAGTCCAACCGTCACCCCTCAAATTTTAGAAATACAACCAACTGTAGCTTATTGTGAACATCATAGGACTCCGAGATGGGCGTGTACTTGTGCTTCAGTTGTTTATATCAGATATCCACTGTTCAGTAGTGTGCTGTGAAGCTGACAGGACACACAGTGTTTAAAATCATCATTTTCAGGAGTTAGAGGATTGCCATGACATCTCAAAAGCGTGACTTCACAAATCCCTGTTCACTGTATGGCTTTTTAGCAAAAGCAATGTTTCAGAGTCTGATACCTGATCAGACAAGAATCTGCTTCTCTGATTGACATTTCGTCACATTCACATTGCGTTTGCCAAGTTCAGTACCCTTTTGGAAAGTCTTTTGTGAGGTTACCACAAAGAGAAAGAAAATGGCCCTCAAGGTTTGAAGCATTAAAATGTGACAATAATGTCTGGCATACAAGACAGAACAGTTTACCGTGTCTCTCAGCAAAAAAAATTAAATAAAGAAATAAATCACTTCCTCCCATCCAGGTAAAAATGTCCTGTGCTTCTTCTCAAATTTTCTCTTTGGTTTGTGTTTCCAGTACGTCATAATGATGAACCCGCAATACAACTTGTGTTTTTACAGATATTCAAACTTTCTCTTCAGGCAGTACATCACACTCCTAATTGTGTTATACTCCTTTTCTTCTCCAGTTTTGTTGCTGATTTCGTTGATGCTCACAGTTGTTTGTTATACTGTGTAGATAACTTTCTCTGAGTTGTGAGGGGAACTAGAATCATATGTAGAGTGAAGTGAGGCTGCTGCACCATCTATCCTGATTGGGGCAAATGCTAAGGCAACTGCTTTTGGGTCGGTGTTGAAATTCATCCTCTATAAATGCTTGTAGTAATGCCTATGTCAGTCTTGTCATAAATGTGTGTAGAAAAAGACTCATTCAGATGTCTGCATGAGAATTTATTTGTCTCGCAGTGTGAATCTCCCTGGTTCAGATGTGGACTGGAGGAGGTTTCTTTGCAGAGTATGTTCTCTCTGCGTGTGCGCGGCTTTTCTCTGGGTTTCCTGGTTACCTCATGCAGCCGAGGTCAGTTGGTGAATTTCTGTCTCTCCGAGATTGCCCTGTGATGTTGACTTGTTGTCTCGTGTGGACACTGCGTGATCCGCTCTGGTCAGCTCAAGTAAAGTAATTTATTCTTTTGCCAAAGTTTGTTGTGTTTGTTGTGACGTTTGCTCTTGTGAATGAAGATAGATGAAAATATGAGAAAGTTTGCTCCCTGTGTGGCTGTTTCCTGTAATTACATCTGTTCAAAATGGATGCATGAATTCCACATGGCTATCATCAGGACTCCACGGGTGATGTCATGCTGTGGTGCTAAATGCTCAGTGACTACATATAGGGAAAATGCAATACTGACTGATTTCTTTTAACAGACAAGGGAACTTGTGCAAAGCAATGCATTAGTTCAGGCTTCATATTTTTTTTTTTTTTTTATTATTATTATTTCAGTTGAGGTTATGAAAAAGATCAGAGAGCCATGCTTTTGACAGACTTTTTTAAAATTGTGACAGATTGAGAGTAGCATGAGATGAAACAAGGCTGGTGTTTGAAAGGAAAACAGCCGGAGACCTTGCTTATCATTCTTCCACTATTCATTTCAATTTTATCTTCCTTGGATGAGACATCTCAGATAAAGGTTTCTTTTTTTACATCAGTGAAAATGTCCCTAAAAAAATCTGCAGCACAGCAGAGATTTTTAAGCTGGGGATAATAAACACTCAGCAGACTGAGTGTGAACTGCATGTACAATGTTTTTTGGTGTTTTTCTTTTTCTTTTTGCACACTTGTATCTTATTCTGTTGTTGAGCTGCACATTCAGGGTGCACTCTGCAGAGCAATGAGTCCGTTTTGAATGTAGGAGTGCATGTGTGTTTCTGTTTTGTGGCCATCTTTCAATCGAGTCCTCTGTTGTCAGCAGGGTTCAGTCCTAAAGGGAGCTGTGATAAAGAACAATATTGTAAAAATGTCTGGTGGCTGACATTATAACACACAGTGCCTCTGGAGAACAACTGCTTACCAGTTGTGGGTTTTAAAAGAAACAGGTGGAAATGGGAATATGTGAAGGAGACAGATGTGAACAGACTGAAAATGGGGAAAGAGGGAGGATGATGTTTATGGAGTATAGGAAAGAAAACATATTTCAACATGGCTTTTTTTTGCCAATGTGTGTGCACATCAAGCGTTCACTTGTTCCAATGCACTGTGCACCCAGGGTTTTAGCACAAACAGCCATCCAATTCCACCTTAATCTTCTTTTTGAATTATATGTTGTGAACCAAATGCTTTTTCTGGTCCATGAAAGTGGATTATCTGCTGAGCGCCTCTCCCCCTGTATTGTGGCTGTGCATTGAACCACCAAACAATCAATGGTTCATCTCCTGGAAAATCTTGGTGGTCTCAAAGTGAGAGGCTATGACCGAGTGTTAAGCCCTAAGGTGTCCTCATTCAGAGACCATCCTCAATACAGTCAATTCACCAAGCCAAGAGACAAACTCATTCCCTAATGGACACACTGTTGATTTAGGCCCCAACTAAATCATGAATGAAATGCTCAGCCTTATCTTTAAAAATGTAAAGGATTACATTGCAAAACAAATAATCACTGTATGCATCATCATATCCTACTTTTCCACTATAAGAAGATGTAGTTGCAAGAGCACCATTGTATTTCGCACATAATTTGCATCTCATTAAGTAAAGGCATGAATTTAATCAAATATTTACACAACTGTAAAATGACCTTCTACAATCCTTTCAGATATGAAAAATCTAGTAAGTTTATTTGAGTATTATTTTATTTTAGTGTAGAGGTTAACACTTGGGGGGGAAAAAACTAAAGCAGGCTGTTGTCAGCAAAAAGCAAACAGTAATTGGAAAAGGGACACTGGGACATAATCACTCCATCACAATCCTGATATGGCTTGTAAATATTCACACTTTGGTGGAACAAAATAGCACTACCTGGAAATGGGGATGTTTTGTTTAGATAGAGAAGGTCACCTATAAAAAGCAGAGCCTAACTGAAATGGACGCAGCAAGTGTCTCTGGACACGCTTCTCCAGCAAAATGTGTTGTTACCCAAAGGAAATAGGTATTTTTCATGTTGGTCTGTACACGCCGAGTTTCCGATCTAATCTTTGAACGAATAGCAGGTCTTTCACCCCATGAACAATAGTGTGAATTGTATCTGGTCTCCACTGAGTTTTGACAGTTTCAGCAAGGGGTTTTTCATACCTTGTTTTTAGACACAAACTGTGGATAACAGCTACAACAGGCTGTCATTGTTGTCTTTCCCTTTGTTTTCGGTGGATGACAGTGAAGCTCTGGTTAGAACCAGATGTGGTTGAAACTATAACAAAAGTGCATCCTATTGTTGGTCACTGTGGTACTATTTCCTGCTGTCCATCCCTCTATTCGCTAACTACCACTACTGCTACGACAACAAACATTACTAATACTACTAGTACTACTACTACCTATACTGGACCAAAATATAAACTCAACACTTTTTGATATTGCTCAGATATTTTATTTTTTGAACTGAACTCAAAGATCTAAGACTGCTATGTACAAAAAAGGCATATTTCTCTCAAATGTCGTTTACAAATGTGTTTAAATCTGTGATAACGAGAAGTTCTCCTCTGCCAACCAGGACAAGTCGTCAGGCAATTCAATGGGTTCAATAGATTTAACAAACTTTCAGATTGACAGTGAAGGACCAAAGAGGTGAATAAAGAAAATGTGTTTGTCCAAAGTTCAGCAAGAATTACAGTGAATGAGAGAAAAGTTTTCCCAAATAAGATATTAGCTTGTGACATATCGGGAAGAACTATTGCTATTAAGTGAAGTATATTGGTTTGTTTTTTGTGCAGCTGCTTGCATTGTTTCACAGTGTTAGTTGGGTTGGGTTGTGTGAGAAGTTGGTGGTGTTGGGGGCTGGGGGGCTTCAGGCTTCCTTGGGATGAGAGTCCTGCTTATCAGGCTGTGTGATCAAAGCAAAGTTCAAGCACGATGACACAGACGCTAATAGAGGCAACACATCACTGTCATCCTCATTATCTCCATTCCCTGTTCACTCCGGGACCTCAGTAACAGTGCTCAGCCAGCACAATGGGTCATTACTCTATTAAAGTTTAAACAACGTCGTCTCTGTGGAGCTGAATCACACCTGAACACCAGCTCACCGTAATGAAAACAATATTGTGCATATCACACATTTAAAGTGGACGCACTACATGCACACTGTGTTCACTGTGCACACATCTAGAAACACAGTTCCACTTTTTATAAGAAAAGGCAAATTAGGAAGTGACCTGACAGCTTTGTCATCCCGTGATGCCACACGGAGATGAAGATGAACGTGTGAAATGGAGTATGGCCGGACCCAGCCCTATGTGAGCATTTAACATCAGTATACTGGTATGGTGTACCTCAGAGGTTAAGAAAAAGTCATTGAGACACAGACTTCTTCTTAGTCTCAGTGAAAAAATGGTTTGTGCATATCTTAACAGTTAATATACAGATCAAGATAATCACAAGATCTGTTTTTGTTTCTTTATATTGTGCATGAAATGGAGGAGCTCTGCCTTTCTTGCCATGCTTGGTGGGTCCCCTCTGCTCTATACACAGTACTCATTAAGGCTCCACCTTCTTCACACAGAAACATATCAGAAACTACGAGGGTAAAGTGTCATAAAAACGTTTTCAATTCCAGTAAGACTCAGACCACACCAAGGTTGATATGATTGAGGTATTGTAGAAGAACAAATCCCTTTAATGAATAAGTGATTGTGAATAACGTGTTAATGAAAACAAGGCCAAAGCTGCCTGCTTTAATGGCACAGCGGGGACAAAATATATTTGATTGTGTTAAGAATATTTTATACTCACAAATATAATCTGAGATAGTGTGCTTGATAAAAGTTATGTCAAAGATCTGAAAAGCACTACTCTATTAATATTAGACAGTTCAGATGGATGAGTAATGTCTGCACATAACAGATGATATTTTCAAGTCTTCATTGTAAATGTCAAGCACAGTTTTATGCATTAGCCATGCCATCTATCACTCATCGCTGCATGCTGCTTCGACAAGGTCCTGTATTATGTAAGGATGAGCACAAATCTCCCCCCTGCTTACCTCAATCTGTGAAATGAACAAGACTTCCTCTTGTCCAAGTTTACGGGAAGCGGGGAAGTCTCAGAGAGTGACCGCTAGTGAAGATCAGTATTTTACCAGGCTGAGTGAATTTAAACAAGATGATTCCAAGACAAACATTTGGTCACTCTTTGACTGCACACTGCTTAATCCAACACTTTTTACATCTGCACTGTTTTCTAAAGACAACCATATTCCACTGCAGTATTTGGTTCACAGCTGAAGTTTTATATTTAAAGTCCTGCGCAAAGTCTGTTTATTGAATCACAAACCTTATATTAAAAATTCCTTTTAAAAACTCCCGCCACACCTTTCTATATAAAAGACAGAATACGTGAGCATTTGAGTTTCACCTCTGAAACCATTGGTTTTAATCAACTTTTTCATGTTTTCCTCTTTCTGATGTTGCTGTCAGCTGGTCCCACCACATCTATCAGTGCTGCCTCTCCTCAACCACCACAACGTCCGGCTGGTTAGCGAGCAGCTATTTGTCAGTCTGGAAGCTGAAGTCCCACAGGTGAAAGCTTTGGTGACAGTTAAAATGTAAAAAAAAAAAAAATCCTTTTGCTGGGAGATTTGAAGCAGGTGGTTGCTTTCTGCTTGTGCTGACTGGCGTTGGAGGATTACATAAGAGAAAAGGAAAGGACAGAGACAGAATAAACATTACAACAAGTTGACATCAAATAGTAGGCTAATCTACATGGAACAGACTTGGTAAAAGGATTTCAGTTGTATAGTTTTTTCACTCATTCAGCAGTACAATGTCGGTCACACGCACACCAATACATGCAGGTGTCATGCAATACATCAATTGGGAGTAATTTGAAGCTCAGTGTCTTGCTCAAGAGCACTTTCCACACATGGACAGGGCATTGAACCTGCAACCATGGTCTTGACAGATGACTCACACCACTAATTGAGCAACAGCCACCCCGGAATAGGAAGCACAGATCATGAACTTCCTGCAGGAAGTCACAGGAGTTGATCTCACTTCTCACCTGTCAGAGGTGTGGTTTCTGACACAGATTAAAACCATGTGGGGTCAACCAAAATGTTTTGGCTCAGCTTTGTGGGAGTTGCTATATCATCCACCTTTATTCTGAGCAGAATTTGCTTCTGCCTTCTTCTTCAGATTTATGCTTTTAATCCTTTAAAGGGATCTGAATACTGGGTGGAGAGATGCCCAAGAAAACCTTCCTTCTATCCTACAAAGTATTTAAAACAAGCTATTAGTGTCACTAAGATAATGTAATGTAAAATAGTCATACTTTTAATACTGCATGAGTCCTACACATGTGTGATGTTTAAATTCTACTTGAATAAAGTAGTTTCTGTATTCATTCCCTCCTCGTGGTGTTCATCCATTCTGAATAGCTGCACCAAAATTAATCAAATTGGCTCCTCATCCGTAAATTGTGTTCAGATAATAGACATTTGGAGAGAATAATAGCGTTGCAGGAATGACAACAGGTCAGCCGAATAACAGTCAGCATATGTTAATATTTGCATGTGATGGCAAAGTTAATTTTGAGCCAACAACAGAAATTTGGTGTGGAGGAAATGATTTTAATAGCCGTGCTGCAGTATTTCTTTGAGCCATGTGGTATAGTCTCCACTTCTTCTCCTCAATTATCATTTATTGATTTCATCCATGTCTGTATTCTCTCACATTCACTCACTTGAGCTCAAATAATTTCTTGTTCTCCTGAACCAAAGATGACAGGCATTCATTCAGACGTGAGCGTGGTAATACACTCAAACAGTTTAGGGTCAACAGTTACTAAAAGTGTTTTTGGTGACATTTAGTGAATTTATTGTTTGACACAGATCCTATATCTTGTCTGAGTTTCCTTAAACTGAATCTTTGCAGCTTTTCGCCACCATGCACTTCAGTGTTCATGGGAGCAAATTACTTTTTGTCCACATCCCGCTATGGAGTTTATTAAAAAAAATAAATTAAAAAAAAAAAAAATTCATTGGAATGAAGCTCTAAACAATAAAGCAGAAGTTCGGCCATTAGAGAAGAAAGTATAAAAGTATATCAGTCCTGCAGCAGACACTGCCACCGGGACGCAGAAGATAAGCTTTAATACAACACACTGATGCTTTTTGCTCTCTGCAGTTGAGATACCGAAGCCTGGTGTCCTATTATGTGGGAGAAGAAGGAGCTCTTCAGAGTCCGTCTGATTTTACAATCACCCACAGAAACCTCTGGCCATATATATATGTGTAGTCCAACGTCATGAGCACATAAATATTGAGCCTGCATATCATCACAAGCTCAATATTTCAGTGTCTAAATGATAGTCAAAGATAGAGTGGTGAAGATCATAGTGTCATAGGACAAACCAGATTGATGAGAAAATATTTGCCTTCCAGCACTGCTCAACTCCAGTGGTGATGTAAGGGCGGTCTGAGTGTCAATCACACTCCATTTTACCCTCACTCATGGGCAAAACCTTAGAAACTCGGTCCCAGCAAACATTTTCCAACGAGAGCCCCACTCTCAAACTGGATGAACCAATGCACACTGGGGGTCACGGTCTGATGAATCCTACAGAATCATACCGTCTGTACCCTGCAGAGGCAACCAAACCAGTCCTGCCCTGTATGTGCCATGAAGTTCTAGAAATTGAAACCAGAAAGAGTAACTGGCAGAGGAGGTGCTTAAAGTATCCGATTCTATAACATGATTCTTATTTTAGAATATTTCTGTTAAAAAAAAATTATCCATTCAAAATATAATAAATAAAGTACTTGGATTAAACCCTACTTAAGATAGTGAGTCATTGCTGAGTAAATTAATTATCTTTATATCAGGATAACATTCAGATCCGATCAATCAATGTGCATTCCTCAAACTGCAAATAAATACATCTTCACAAAACCACATATTGGGTTACGTTCATGAGAATGTTTCAAATAAATAATATTCCTACATTTATTTAGTGCAAAACATTTTTCCACAAACACATTCTATATCAAGTTTTCTTTTTCTTACAGTATTGTAAACAGCAATAACTGTTAAATATTAACTTTAAAAAAAATTCCTTTTCATCAAGCAAGGTCTTAAAATACGTAGTTTTCTGTTACGTAAATCATTCTAACAGTTAACTTTTTATATTTTTGGAACCCTGTGGTTATATTGTGGTTGTATGATGTATGACATGCAAAATGTATGATTTTGCATGTCCAGACCTACATGTAAATTGAGTGTTGATTTGCACAGTATCCTGTCCTGTGACGGCACCTACGTATCCTCTGTTATTGAAGCCTGATGTTGTTGGTATGTGTAACTGCATAACATCAAGAGTTGGTTGTTTCACAGAGAACAAAAAATCATACATATCATCAGATATTGCTATGATCCACATGTAAACCTATTTAAATTGTACCCTTAGGATTTAGAGATGTTTATGGTGCTCCACACAGCGTATGTTGAGCTAATGTGCACATTGCTCTCTTACCTGCATTTCCTTTATGTTTATTTAATGTCTCCATTTTTTGAACAATTTTATCACATCTGTCTTTTGTTGTTATTAGCTTCCTGTGTATTTATGTCTTGGAGGCTTTGTCGATGCAGCAGTAAACTGAATCACTTTGAAATCCAACTTTGAGAAACAAATATCAGGGGAAAAGAAGGTTCTTTACATCCATCCATTCATCTGCCTTCTATGTCCAGTTCAGGGTTGAATAAATTGCATTAAAATTGTACAACATACATTAACATATAAAGTTGACATATTGGTACAAACCTAAAAAATAGCGATCAATATCAATACTCAAACATCTAAAGAAGATAGAAAACCCATAGCTGTTGCTTTCACAAGGATCCAGAGGAAGGATTATATTGGATTGCCCAAAAGAAACATTTTAATTTTTTTCATGTCTCTACAATACTTCATGCTTCCTCTTTCTTATTTATCCTAGCTTCTTTCTTATTTATCCTAGCCACTTTCACAATAGAAGCTCAAAACAAAAAACAAAAAACTAATGCATTATTAACCATCAGCTCGGGCTTTTAGCATAAAAAACACACTGAAGGCAGAACAAACACTTTAAACATTTGTTTGTTTCCCTGTAGTCATCCTACCCCCGCCTAGTTTTTTTTTAAATACGTGGATTCTTGTCATTAAGACGATTAACATAAAATTGTAAAAACGGTGTTTT